>JABVXU010000230.1:0-86145 GCA_013365365.1 Cruorifilaria tuberocauda
CGTAATCATAAAGGATATGAATTAGTGATTTTTTCCTTTCCTTCATTATCATTAACGTACCATATAAGCAAGAATAGTAATTGGTGCAAACGGTCCTTGCGCAGTGATACGAAGCATCTGTTGTGTCCTGATATCACCACCTTTTTCTAGCAAATTCTCTAATCCGTTTACTTTCCAAAATTTATTGTGAATTACTCCATGTACTAGCCATCTACGCTGTGTAGACTGTAATTTGAATTATAATTCATAATTTCTGTTTTCTTTTTAAGGAAAAATTTACGGCATTAATTAGGAAACCAAAAGTCGTAAAATTTGTTTCTATCAAATAGCATATACGTTTAAATTAATCTTATATATTTCACAGAAAGTTTCAATTTTTAAATATATATTCAACGTAAAGACCTCTTCCAGAATTGCACGCATTTTACGAACCAAAAAATCACATAGCCGATCTTGGGCATCATCTGTTAGTTTAGTCTGAATATGTTTAAATTCTTCAACTTCTTGCACAGCCTTCTATAACAGCTTGATAAGGAATAAGAGAGCTCTAAATTAATGATTTAAATGAATTTATGATGATGAATAGTTTAGATAAACTTCTTTCCAAAGACATACAAGGTAGGCCATGCTTTATTTTCCCATTAAAATTATAAATATAATGTTGAAGATACAATAAATCTTTATGGATCACAAAATTCATATATAAATTTAACACTAATCTTTACCAACAAATATGCAAATTTCGTAGTACCTGAAGTACAGAAATAAATTCAAATCCACGCGCTGTCCAATCAATTTCCAGCGTGAAACGGATAATTTTGGCATCTGCAGCGGTTGTCTCTTTTTTTGTCAATGAATCTGTTTTCTCACTATCGGAAAATCATTCATATGACGAAATTCATCATCTAATTTAAATTTAAATTGAAAAGGAAAAGAAAATGAATCACTGACGAAACGGTCTTTTTCCTTCGTACCATCACTTTAACGCCACTAACACTTGGTGCAGTTATTGTGCCGGTGTCAAGTTCTGCCGCACGATCTGTTGATTGTACAATACGAAGCTTAAACTCAATCATTTTTCTGTTGATTATTTTTTATTATTAATATATTATTTAAGCTAACCATTGGATGAATGATCCACATTCCACATCCAATATGTAAATGATTATCTGCTATCGAATTTCTTAGCAACGAATCACTATCTCTATTTATTTTGAAAGAAATGGGAAAAAATTATTGATATAATTTGCTTGACATTCTATTTGTTAAATAATTCCCTTTTTGTCGTTCCATATTTGAAGTGAATAGTAATTTGAGCAAAGTAATTAATAATTTGAAGAGACTAATTCATACTTCCTCGGTATTTTTACCCATAATAGCTCCTTCATGTTCCATTTTCTCCTCTTCTGGAATATCTTCAAAATCTTCACGTCCATAAAATGTCTGCAAATAAAAGCAAGAGGAATTGCTTAATTATATCACCCAAACAACAATGATTGTTTAAGCAGAAGGAAGAAAAACGTTGAAAGTTATTTGATGTAGTGCAATTCAGGATTTATTTTAATCTTGAACTTGTAATGGATAGTAGAGTTCAAATCAACAATTAAATCTAATCCAATTAAGTTTTTAGATTTTTGACCAGAACTATTAATTTCAGAAGAGAAAAAAAAACAGTATTTGGTAAATTCATTTCTCGTTTCAGCACTGATTCCTAATTTTTAACTCTACGCGTTGTTTAATCAGGAGAACATGGATTATTTAATTAAATACTTCAATACATTTTTAGTTTCAAATTAATTTCATTTTCCTCCATTATTTTGCTTGTACTAATAAAATTTTTATTAAAAACCTTTTTTCGTTGAATTTCTCTGGCAATATAAGCAATGATAACGATGATAAATTCCACTAATGCTATCAAGAAAGCGATCAGTTGAGGTGTATATGCTGGGAGACTGTCAATTGCATAGTGACATGCCGCCATGATATTCAATGAAATGTTCCAAGTTCTAATAATTATGCCAAATTGTAAACTTGATCACAGGAAGTGAAATCGGAACGGTAATGGCAGACCGACCGGTGCGGTAGCATACAAATGAAATAGCAGATTAAATCTCTGTGAAATTATGCTATAAATATGCTCTATATACAAATTTGCAAATCTGCTATATCCAATCTAAAACTTTTGTTGTTTTTCTATTTAGATATTACTTATTTGTGCCCGTAAAACCCCAAATGTTAAGAAATTTCTCGAAACTACTTTTAATTACAATATTTATTATATAACAAAAGCAAATAACTAAACTAATAATTCCTTTCACCGGAAAATTTTCTCCATGATTCATCATTTGTTATATTTAATTATAAAAACTGTTTTACAGAATTTGTTCTATTTTCCATTTATCCATTTTGTATGTAAATTCTTCTAGCTTAAATATTTTGTGCTTAGTGCCCTACAACAGGTCTTCTCATTCCATCTCACAGCAATCTTCATCTGCAATTCAGTCATGTGTAAAGCCCATTTTTTCTTTCAACCTAATTCTACTGTTACATCATTTGTAGTAATGAAACCCTCTGTAATGATCCATCGATGAGATTCCTCCCCTTGCTGGCTGCTTTTATTATTAATTCTGAATAAAGCATTTATATGGACTTGTGCGACGAGCAGACAACTCGACCTTCACTTAACTATACCAAAATCGCGGTGCCCCAAAGTCAAATTTTCACAATTTCCTGTCGAATGATTAACCCGATTAACTATAATTGGCGAAACATACTAAAATTATTGAATTTCTATTTTTGAAATTGAAGACCGGAAAAGAATTGACAATCTTTAAATTTTCAATTTTTTGAGAAATGTTTTAAAAATATCTTCGAGCAATTTATGGATGTGTGCTGGAAGAATAATGGAACAACAGAAGAAAAGATCAATGTTATCTTTTATCTCAAACATACCATCAGCTATTCTCTCAATATCTAAGTTATCATTGTACGGAAAGTATTTACCAAACAGTTTTGTTGTGTACGTTCAATATTATAATAGTCGTTTATCTATTTTTAACCTTACGAAGGAAAGATGAAAATTTCCCAGTCTTGAAATGTATATCATAATCACACTAGAATTGAATGAAGCTCAGCAACTCGAATTGTATCATTCTTTATTCTTTATCAAATATTCAATATTGCTGACGGAATGAGGAAGATTATACAAGTATAGTTATGGATTTGATAGAATGAGCAAATATATCAAAAAAGCAACATAAAAAGAGATTTTTTTAACCTTGCCCACATTCTGAAGTTTACCCGTGAACAGTACTCATGATAAAGTAATTGTAGCAAGTTAAAAAAAGTCTTTCGTCTAAATTGCAAATTTTTTTTAAGTTCGGAATTTGTAATTAAACATGGTATGTGAATCTATCAATTTTCAACCACACTGACAAGAATCAACTAAATTTCTATTAATTTTTACAGTTTAGAGAACATTTGAGTTGTTTCCAACTCGTAAATTCTAAAATTAGCTAGAGCTTTCTTGATAATCCTAGAATACCTGAGAATTCTCGATAAAAAACTGAAAATTATGACCATCTTCGTTTCTAATTCTGAATTGCCAATATCAGAAAGTAAGAATCAATTACAGTTAAAAGAGGTAGATATTTATATAGCCATAATCGACAGAAACACAATAGGCTACCTTTGTAATATTTCAAAAGGCTTCTCCGAGTTTTATTTTTCAATGCAAATCATTTTATCAACGCTACTGTCATCCATCGTTGTTTATTGATACTTTTGAAGCACGCTCCTTTCTCTATGATAAAAGAAAAAAATTCCTTCATGTTAAGATCAACGCTTTTTGCCAAGACAGAAAGAGATCAAAATGTTAATCACTATCATCATCATCCAAAAACAATCCCTTTTCCTTCATGAATTCCGTCATTGTCTGAAAATTTAATAAAATATTGTAGTAATTAAAAGAAAAATTTTTTGCAAATTAATTTTGCACAATCGCGTTACATTTCTATATAAAACCATTTCATTTGTTAAGATGTTAAATATTTAAATAAGCAAAGGTTTCTAGATTTCAGACTGTTATTAAGCCACTTTTTTTTCGAGATCATTAGTAACATCACCCTGTTATCCAAAATATCGTATCTACCGATGACAGTTAAATTGTTAATCTATTTGATAATTAATGTGTCAGTTAATGCAATTTCGATAACATTACATTATAATTTAAATTTAGAAACAAAAACATACCTTTTCCTGCACAATTATCGATATATACTCATTACCATCGCTGTGACGTTTTAGCATGATAAGGCGATGATCATTATATTCGTTAAGATGTTGCCGTAATGCTGCATCCGTCGAAACAAGGAATTCATCCCTGAAAAGCAAGCAAGCTAGTAAAATAATAAGAAATCCTTATCTATTTATTCTGCTTGAATAAATAATCCTCTTAAAATCGATCACCTTTTTCTCTCATATTCAGTCAGCATCAACAATTTATAATCTTCTAATGGGATTTCTTATCTAATCTAATGGGAAAGAGGACAAATGCTAAAATCACCTAGCCAAACGAAAAAGTTCGAAAAATTCCAATGGTTTCTTCTTATGATAATAATGGTTGGTGATAAGCTGAAGCAGTGAGCGGGAATTATTTGTCAACGACATCCAGACTACATCCAACGATGTAAATGTATGTATATATCCCGAACCTTTCGGGTTTAGTCCCAGTAGTTTCGAATAACCAGCAAATACTTCGGCCTTGTAGGCTTGCATAGTATTTACGTTAATGAATAGAAAATTAAATGCATTCAATAGTTTCTGAAATATAGACAGAAAAGAAAGTTTCCTTTTACTTCTATAATTTTATAAACTTAAGTATTTCGAAATAAAGATAAAAATTAATTAATGTAGTAGGAAAATATTATGATGAAATAAATGAATTAGAATATCAAAAATAATGAAGATTAAAAGAGACCTGAGTCCACAACAAACTTGTATTAACGTGATCAACAGTAGCAATGATATGCGTATATTCAGCTTTTGCAAATTCCGCTAGAGCCCATTGTTCAAGCGTTACCCTGCAAGTTGATCATATTCAAAAGCAGCTGAGAAAAGGAAATTTCTCCATTTCATTATTTCACTAGCAAATCATGAAAATGGACAAACCTCAATCCAGGTCCATCAATATTATGCAATACAAGAATAACATCCTCCTTTTTTTTATCAATTGCGCGACCAATGGCACTTGCATATTCCAGCTGATTTTTGCTCATAACGAGCACTTTTAATTTTAAATTTTCTTGCAAACACTGCAAAATCATTTTCTTCTTCTGTATATGAATTATTTTTTCAGCGTATTGCCACTTAATTATATATTGCATAGACTTCGAAAAAGAAGAGTGCTAGGATGATTTTGAAGCAAAAAAAATCGTGAAAATGAAAAAACAGTATCATACAATTCATTAGTGGTGATCTGATAATTGCTGATAGTATCATATTACTTGATGGTGTCTATTAGCAATTATTATTTACTACCAAATGATATTTCTCCGATATAACAAAGAGATAGAAAATTTAAGGATAAATAATTTAAACGGCTTACCTGAAATATAGTACGTGAGTTAACCGAAGGTTGAAAACCATCAACAGCAATATACGTGTAATCTTGCAATTTTTTTTCACAAAAATTCTGCATAAGTTTCCGTTTTGAACCTAACCCAAAGATCTAAAATTAGTAGTAATTTTATTACAAATACTTGAAACGATGGATAAAAAAAAATTGTCTGATAGAGTCTCAGTGGTAACAAAGCAAAACATTTCAATTTCGCTATCAGTAATGCATGTTAGTTATTACTAACTCCTATCATATGAATATTGCAATCTCTCGTTTGGAGTCAAACGACTAGAACACTTTATTTTTATTCAGGCTTTTAGAATCCATAGAAATGAGGGAAATTTAACACAAATTTATTTATTTATTATATCATGGCTTGATAACAAAAAAATTCCAACAGTCTGATCATAATTGTAGTATTTGTAAATAATACCAAATATTTCATGTTTATAGAAAATACCGAAAAAAGGCATGCAATGCAACAGCCAAAACATACAATAAGATTAAAACCAGCTGCCAAATAAGTTAGCCAACGAGGAAACAAGCGCTCTGCGTTAGAACATTCTCGAACAATATTACGTGGAAGGTAATCATCACATTTCTACAAAAAATTGGTATATGTTTTCCCACATTAATTTTTCGCAAAAATCGGTTTTGAATGGTCAATAAAAATATTATATGGCTGAGTTTTCTTTAAAAAATTACTGATTTTAGGAAGAATTTCCAGAACATTTTACTGGATCTCATTAAAATTGACTTTCCTTGTTCTTATATTTCATTCATTAAAAAAATTAGATAATGAAATTTTATAAAATCCGAGGAACAAAATCCAAATACTTACTCCAAACCAATCTGAGAGTAGGCGCAAATCGCATTCAACAATACCGCAATCATTTCTGTCATCATCCTCACCCTGCTTTCGTCTACAAAAAAGAAAAGAAATACTTGGATGTTTTATTAGGAAATTTCCACTTTAGATCACAGCGGGAGTCATGAAAAAACTTTTGAGAAATATACTAAACGATATTTGTAGAAATGAGGATGAAGAATGCCTTCATCCTTATTTTCCTCGGGAAAATTTGAATTACGACGATGCTCTGGAAACTATGCAAAAAATACTCGAGATCAAGATAAGTTTGAAAAATAATATTGCAAGCATCAACTCTACAACTAATGTTTAAATAATCTGAATCTCATTTAATTTGATGAAAATGAAAGAAAAATGCATCTATTAAATTGGAAAAAGAATAAAAAACATAAAAATCACTTCTTTCGCTGTGCGCAGTTATTCCCATGACAAGACTTAAATCTTCCCTGATTGAAATAATTGTCGATCGCTGTTCGATGTCTCAATAATCCATCTAGACCATCCTCATACTCGGACAAACTCCCATTTTGTTCTTCTCCAGATAACTCATCCTCCGCATCTTTCCCTTCTCCTTCCTCCAATGTTAACGTCTTTTTCATCGCAAATGCATTATTTCGTTTCTTGGTTTTCTTCTAAAAAAACTTTAAATATATCCCTTACCATAATTTATCTTAATCTGTTCAGGATTTAAAGTTATCGTACTTTACTGATCCTTAATTCGAAAGAATTTCAGCTACCGATCTTTCTATTCTAATCAATTTGGTAAGACAACACGGCAATGTTATATTAAAACCAAAGTCATACAAGATATGATAGCAGGGCAAGAGGGAGGAGAAAGGCAGACAAAAACTGTCGTGCAAATTCCTTTCAATAAGTTCGCAAAACACGCCGCTCCCGGGTGGGCTTGAACCACCAACCTTTCGGTTAACAGCCGAACGCGCTAACCGATTGCGCCACGGAAGCTGCACCTCTGGTGCGGATACTATATTTAACATGCATTTACCTTCAGTTATTTGCACTGGCTGATGAAAAAAGTACATTATTTCAGAAATGGCTCATTTCCAAGCTAAAAAAACTCGAAATCTTAGAAGGCATGTAATTTCAGAAATGATAGAATTCGAGAACTGGGTAATTGAAAACGAATGAATTTTGTAAATATATAGAATGCAGAATGGAACATCAAAATCTTGAAATGAGAAAAAAGATGCAATGGATGCTATCAGAATTGATTTCTGGGAATATATGTCGTATTAGAAAGTAAATTTCGAAAATCCCAAATCCCAACAAGAATATATCATTAATATCAATTACATTATTAAGGAAAATTTCAATTTGGTAAATGTAGTACATTTTTGCATTATGATATAATCGTGAAAATCTGAAAAAAACAAGAATTTTCACCAAAAGTTAATTTCTTTCGGTTTAAGAAGATTCAAATTCAATTCTTATGAAATGTAAAAAATGTCGTCTAGTCAGAAAGATACTTCAATGCTTAAAGAAAAGCAGTGCCAGTACTGCTTCATAACAATATAAAACCAAAAGATTAACAAAAATAGAACAGTCTAGTGGACGAAGCTTCCCACTACTTTAATATTGCTCATCAAAAACGGTTGTCTGTCCATGCTACTATGAAAAAATTTATGCCATTTGCGTGAACAAATCGGACAAAGCATACCTTTGCTTTCCTGGTTCGTCTGCCGGGCATCTCAGCTGATGATAATCGAACACTAGTCTGAGCGCCGCAATGCAGCAAAGGCATCTATGCAAATTTCTAACTTTTATATGTCTGAAAACAAGAACAAATTTTATTTCCAACTAAATCTACATTTTCCATATTTGACACCGACCTATCTCGTCTTTTGCGTTCATCTTTCCTCTGCAATAAAAAATATCAAAACACACGCAGACACTTTTGCACCAACTTTGCCAGTTTGATTTTAAATTATTGAGATTTAATTTTCCTCTGTCTCTTCCCATATGAATACACCGTAAAATTATAATTTTTCGAATCAGTTGTAGAGAAAAATATCTCAAAAAAGTTCGGATGAACCAAATGCTATTCCGAAATTCCCTAATTTTATAAGGAAAGATAAATCCGTGACTAGTTTATTTGCACGCTTTCCCGATCTGTGAAAAAGAATATAAAACAGAAAATTAATCCACTGGACCATTTATATTTACTTGAAATAAGTACAATCAAATAAACAATTCAATAAAAAAATAAATGTCATTTATCATTCTCATAAAATACGAAAAATCATAAAATTCTTCAATCACTTTTTCGATTAGCATGCTTAACAAAAATATTTCAATAAAAAAAAACTCTGACATTTACTGAAAATCAATCATTAAAATGACCTGACGCAAAATGGATCACTGCTGGATGCGAATAGTTCAAGACCGTAAAGCCTCAAATAATTAAACTCAGCAAAAAATAATGTGACAAGTGTACAATTACATCTTGTTAATCATCGATACAATAAAAGGTGAATGATAACTTGAAAAAAATGAATTTTTGAAAAGATAGCCTGCAAAAAAATAGAAAAAAAAAGCAGGAATAATGCCTAGTTAAAACACAATTTTAAATCATTCTAAAGTACCCACTTTTTACAGCAATAAAACGGAATATTAAACGGATACTCTTTAACAAGATTCAAATTTTATGAAATAAGACGATCTCTCCCAAATTCTTGATACGAAAAACGAAAGAATAAATAGTAAAGAATGTTATAAAGTTGTTTCGGTTAAAATCTTCCGCTCTCCCCCTGCCATCTTTAAAGAGTGAAGCCAGAAGATAAGCCATTACCAAATATTTTAAAGATAAGAGAACTGCTTGAGATCAAATTAGAATAAGCTATTTATGCTTAATTTCAGGCAATAAAAAGTAGCTAAAGGCTACTTCTTATATTGGAAAAAAACAGAATTAGAAAAGAAAATAACTCATCATCACAGATGCATATTATGTGCCGTGTCCGCGTAACTTCTGCGTCATCAATAACTACATAGTTGAAAATTCATTTTCCCTTGCTCATTATTTCAAAAGCGACCACTTCAACTGCTCCTTTGCCGAACCGATTAACTGAAATATTTTCCGTATTAGCTAGCGCGACTTGAAGCCCACTCCCACGTTGGACAGAATACAAATGAGTCTTTTTTAAGACTGAATCTCTAGCAGGTTCATCTGAAGTGATGACTGCACAGTTTCATTGATCATATACAAAAATTTCCAATAACATAAGCAACAATAATAGAACTGACCTAATTCTCAAATATGGAGGGAATAAAATAAAAGATCATTTCGCATGCTCTATATCCAAATTATTCTAGAATAGCAAGAAACAATACACTATGGTCAAGTGTAAGACTTATATGAACTTGCTTGAAGCGAAGCTAACATGCAGTGCCTTACAACTTCAAGAGGATTTTTTTTAGTTTCCTCGATGAATGTTGAAGATTGGAAAGAAAAAAAAAACATCCATTTTATCAGTTAAATTTTCATGTAATTAAACCTATAGGCTTTTCATTTTTAATAAAACTAATCGATCTGTACTGAATGTGATAAATATTAAACTTAAAGAAATAAAATGGAGGAAAAGCAAGGAAACAGCATGCTGCAGGCCATATCATGAACTCCTTCAAATCTAGGTAAAGGACCTAATTAACAAAGCAGCCCGTTCTTCCATTCAAAAACAGAAACTACAGAAATTATATATTAAAATCAACTGAAAATCAGAATGACAAATTTCACCAACTGAAATTTTTGTAATTTCAATACATAAACTAGATCATTCCCTAAAAATGCTAAATTTTTCAGTGAAAATGAAGCATAAAATTGCGTATTGCTTTAAAAAAAGAAGTGATAATAAGAAACAAAAAAATATACTAACTGAAACTCCATCAATGTGCTCCTACATGAGCACAAAGAGACGAAATTATTTCAACGAGAAAAAGCTATTTCATTTAACTCATCATTTGATTCATTCGCTAAAAATAATTTTTAAAGCTTATATTGAAGGATGGATTAGAAGCGACCTAGATAAATGTGATTAAATGAAAAATTTCCTTTCAATAAGAAAAAATAAGCTGCGAAAAATGATCTGTCATAGTAAGACAAGAAAAACTCTAAATCAAATGATTTCTTTAATTGCTTAACTAGATGCTCGGTTTGAATCCTTTTTCAAATAAAGAAGTATTGCACAATAAATACTAGATATTATAGCATGCATTTGTAATGAATCAAATTAATATAATGAACTATGCCGAAAAGATTGGTTTTTAAGACATGCGTACCGACATTCCCACTTGAGAAATGCTTTGATCACCAAATGTTAGTTCATCGGTTCGTAGAGCACAACGATTTACAACAGCTTGTGGTTCCGTTTCCATCAAAACACTATAAATACAGAAGAGTATGACTAACTTAACTTGTCGAGCATAGAATTGCTTAACAACTTTAATTCCATCAGGTATGCTACTAACAAAAATAAATACAAAAACTATTTTGCAATACCTCAAATTGGTCATCGAAAAACAAAATATGAAAATAAAAATTTCCACTTCTATGTACTTATTAAATAGTAAACAGAGCAAAAACTAATAGATCGGATTTAAGACCATCTAATTTGATGTGTTTCAAAAGTTGAATGAAGCTATCAGCACTTCTTTTCTATCGATCGCAAATGCAAACAAAAATCAAAGTCCTTGTCTTGCTTTTCAGCTTGTTTTCGATACTACCACTACTGCTTCAAATGGAATGATTCTGAGTTTCCAATTACTGAAGAATTTTTATAAGTATCCTTACCTATTTTCAGTATAAATTTCTAAATATTTTAATAGTGTTTTCTAGAATTACGCATTTTCAAAACTACAGGTTCATAACTTTGAAGTGCTATAAATATTTAATTCCATTTATATAACAATATAACTTCTTCCTGTTAGCAATTTGCATTAAAACAGGTAAAAAAAGTTTTACAAACCCATTGTCACAAATTTCATCGATAATCAACATAGCAATATCCATATCGTCGATAAGTGCCTTCTTTTCCACATTTTTTCGAAGTACCAATGAGATCGAATCGTAAAGACAGTTGAGAGCTGAGACAAGGATCAATTCGTTCTCGTCAGCACCACTCATTACGTAGAAAAATAGGTCAACATTGCTCCGATACACGCAAATTACTCCATCTAATAAAATTATTTCGGCTGCAAAATGAATGAGAAAAATTACAATGATCCAAGAACTTTCTCAAAAAAAAATTAACAAATGTAAGATACTGAAAAGTCTTGGAAAGCTTGTCTGGTCAAATATAGCAATTTGTCCATTTGTGACTACAGGATACACACGCACAACATCAATTCTACGATGAAATTTTACCATTTGCTTTGCATGTTTTCTGGAACAAGCTTTTCTCAAAAACCTTCTGCTCCTTTACACTTGGAAATACTTTGTCATCGTAATACTGAAAAAGAAAATTTCATATTTGTGAAGAAATGCACGCACGAAACTAACAGATAGCAAACTCTTCGATTCCTATCTACTTAAATCATTTTATATTAAAGACATGGATAAAATAAAAACGGAGATAAAAATCAAAAACAGCAGTATATCATAAAAAATATGTCAACTTGGCTAAAGAAAGAATTAAAACACTAATTGTGTATTTAACTGAATAATATTAAATATGCCAATTTGTTATACCTTAGCAAGAATACGATTACCATCTTGATCCAATATAGCAATTCCTTTAATGCTATACAAAGAAGTCATTTCTGCAACAAAGAAGAAAAAATAAAAAACATTGCAGAACCACTAACTATTCCTATCAATTTTCGTTCTTTCTCCACACCTTTTTCTTACCTTTCACTAACTCCTATTACCTATCCAGCTCCTGTACTCTCTCTGTACTCGCAGTTATTGCTACAATTATGCTGTGAATTTTTACAAATTTGCACATATCCTAAAAATGAAACAATTAACAAATTTATAGCCTATTAGTGCCGCATCGACTATCTCTCTCCCTCTCTCTCTCTCTCTCTCTTTCTATATTGACCAACTGATTCTGTTTTCCTCCTTGGGAACTGAAATAACTATTCCGGTTGAGTACAACGGATTCCGTTATAATTCAAAAACTGCAAAGTTGTAATGAAATCAACTCGGCCAAGTGAAATTCGCTACACGATTAATGGTGCAGTATGATCACTTTTATCCCATCAACCGTGTAAAATAATAAATCGAAAATTCATTACTTTGTATTTTTAAATTTAGAACGATCATATAAAGCAGTATTGTCAGTGAAAATCTTTTGAAAAACTTTTATAACTTTTTTTACTTTACAAAAAAACATTCAAAAAAATAAGCATGAAATTCTTTTTCGCATGAACATTATTAATTCATAGCAGAAATCATGATTAATTATAAAATTTTCTACATCAAGCCTTATATTACACGTCAATTTCACTTGACAAAAAACTCTATCTGCGAATGTTTCATTTAATACCAATGATTAACTATTATGCAACAAGTAATTATTCAGATTAATCGATTCTACTAAAGCTTAATTTAGTACTCAAAGCAAGTATAGCTGAAATCATCAAGTGATTTCATTTAAATCTGTGCATTTAAATTTCACAAATTTTCGATGAATCATTGTAATCCACTTTTTACCACTTTTGCCTTTTTTATGCTGCCTTTTATTTTTTTTCTTTATTAATATTTAAGTTGGTTAACTGTAGTTTGTATTGGGTTGTATTATTTAATGGAAATTTTTAGTTGCTTGAACTTTAATTTTTATCTTCTTATTAATAGTTATAGTACGGCTATTTGATTAATTATTGTCTTGCTCAAGAAATTTTGGCTATTACTGTTTCGACAATTGAAAGCTTTATTCTGCTCCTCATTATATTTTCACTTCTCTTTCCTCTATTATCATTCTTATTTTCTCTTATGCTATCTTTCAAACTTTCAATATTAGTAAAAAAAGAAAAGTGCTAGAATTTATTTTTTAGTGCTATCCACAACTGATCATCAAATTCATTAAAAGAATGAGAAGAAACTATTAGAACAAAAATGAATTACAGAAATCAAAAAAAATTTGTTGAAAGATATAACATGCATGAATGAATCATAATATGAAAAAAAATGGAAGGGGATTTTAATTTTGGAATAATTCACGTTAAGTATTTTATATTTCATTGCGAAAAATTCACAGTTTGAACAGAAAAGAAACAAAGCAGAATGAAAATGAACTGCACAAATTACTAGGAATAAGTCATGGAGTAATTCGATTTTGCAAAAAAAATTCTGCTCCAGATGGTGTCAAATTGAAACATTTTTCGAAACTATTATTATTCGGAAACTCTCGTCTCTCAACCTTATGACTTGGCTTAGCTGGTTTTCCTTTCTCTTTTTACCATGAAAATTAATGGCCAAAGGATCTTCTTTAAGCAAATGTTTTAGATTTCCTATCAACGAAAATTAGCAACATTCAAATGAGAGAACGATATTTTCTTAACTTGAAATATGGAATGAGAGATAAAGGAAAAACGATTGTTTAGTCAAATTTTAGATCTTTGTCATATCGATTACCTGAATAATAGTCAAAATAATTTGTCAAATAGTCATAATAGTCAAAAAGTCAAAATATTCGACAGAGCTCTCAGGCTAAGCTTTAAATTACTTACTGTTATACCTTTCCTATTCTTTTTATTATTTATTAGATTTCATTTTATCACATCCGTTTGTTACTGCTCAACACGTACTCTGTGTACAAAAGTATACTATCATAATTAATATATATTTAATGGACTCCAATACAATTCCGATATATTGATTTCTTCCTTTTTGTCAAAAAAAGTTAGCAAGCAGAGATTCTCATCAATAACTATTCTGCAACTATGCTAACGTAAAAAATTTACATATTGGTATGTAATAATCAGAAAATTCCGCTCGCTACATTTATAGTATCACATCAATAGAATTACTTATTTAAATGATGTTATGTGTTCTATTTCTGACTTTTACTCAACTCATCAGTGGTATAGTGCAGGATAGGAAAATATTTAGTGCACAATTTAGACGTCAATTAATTTCCCTTTTAGACCTGATTTCGTCTCACATTTCACTCTTCATATGACTACATATAGACGTATAAGAAGAAAATCATATTTGTTTTAATGAATTTGTAGTGAATAACTTGAAATCTTGATGTATCAATCGATGAGTCATACTAATACTTTATTATATCATTAACAATCAGTAGTAGTAATAGTTTTTTGAAATCTTTGCCTTTAAATCTATGCGAAATTTCAATTCTCTTCCATTTATCGAATAGTGTTGCTTTGTGCAAAAGCTCAGGCTATCTCTGCATTGATTTCTTCCATTTCTAACAATATTACAGCTGATAGGATAACATTACAAATAAAAATTTGTGATAGAATTTTGCTACTGTAAACTTGTTCTATGAATCACAATTTGCCTGATTGGGTTTGCATTATGAATTATAACAATCAGTCATGATCATATCAGTATCACTCATATCCACTCCATCAAATTATTCTGGCTAGAGAACTCGAAGTTCAACCATATCTTACGGAATATCCCGAAATCCACCATGAAATACCTTTTTCCCACGTAAAAGATATAAAAGAGAAGTAAAAAAACACTTTAAGAATCGCATCGTAGTTTTAATCGATTTTGTGCCGTTGTAAATACATTTTTTTTCCGTCAATTCACGGATGTTTGCATGGGTTACATTTACATTCTTTCTCACATGCTACTTAAGTACAATCAAATTGAGTTTTTCTTTCCTTTTTTTTAAATTCATTTTTTATTAATCACACGGCAAAATAAATTCAATTTCCAGTAAAATTTTAATCTTTTGAAAGGAAAAAACGAATCATTATAACGGAATAGAGAATAAAAGTATCACTGAACAAAACTGGTGCGATCTGAATTCAAGTGAAATGTATAGTGGAACACCGATCAATGCTCTACGAGCTAAGGTTAGATAATTTAGAATTTCCATGTGGATATTGGAAGAATCGAGAAACACTATCTAATATTACAGTTCGACTACATCACAAATCTTGATAAGGAAGGTTTTAATTTGCTAGGAGCATGGTATGTCATGATTAGGAATGACAAAAATCAAAATGATTATAAGTATGTTTCAAATAACTTAGAATTTCCCCTATTTCAAATTCTTCCAAAAAATCATTAAAGAATTTAAAATTCATTGTCTAAACCATGTTAATTTTTGACTCATTTGTTTCATTCTATTTCTTGATCATTTCCAATTTCGACATGTCAAATTATCTGAATATTCACGCTCTAAAAAAGGCCTAAACTTACAGACAAAAGTTTTAATAAATTAAAACATAAAATACCGAAACTACATGCACTCATAGAGGTTCGTGTGCCGATTGATCGAAATTTAAGCATTTGTTCCGGCATCGTTCCAGAAATTCGGACGCTGATTGTGTGTAAATATGTTCCGGAGTTGATATATCTCCAAGGTGTAGATGGTTCAGATGTGTCGCTCTATTCTGAGGACTGAAGATAGATTGCTTTTTTGTAAATTGTATTCTAGAAAGAAAGGTTATTAGGTACGTACGTATATTTAGCAAACTGACGGATCGCTCAGATGTGTCTGATGAATCCTGCAAATAGACAAAAAAATTCTCCCAGATATATGAGATGCAAAATTATTTCAGTATCGATTAGCCGAGCATCAACGCCATAAAGATTTGGAAGCAATGGAGAGCGACGAATATAAGTACGCCTCGGCTGCAGGTAATTTCGTATTTGTGAAATCGTTCTTTCTTTTTTTTGGCTGTTTCCCCACTTTTTTATTGAATTTCATGCGAAACTTCTGAATAATTTGAAATTTTCTTGTTTAGATTGGTTTGTTCTTAATTTTCTCGCTGTGAACTTTCAATCATGATGCGTTTCGTATTTCGATTAGCTCGTAAAATCATTGTCGTATTTGAAATTTACTCGTGGTGCTCAATTATTTCTTTCGGTATCCAATATTTCTAATGCTTTTCAGTAATTTATTGGTTTTCATTACAGTTGATAATGTAAGCAAGATTTTGAAGAACAATCGGAAATCATCGATTACTCGACTGCTGAATGATACCGCTAAGGGTTTGAAGCATGTCTATCAACTCTCACATCCGTCGCAGGAAGATCTCACTTATGATCTCTTCAAATGTTCCAAAAAACCCGACGAAGCTTCGTTCGGAAAATTACTTTCCGTAAGATATTGTTATTTCTTAATAAAAATAAAAGTTTCCCTGTTTAAAGCAATGTTTTAATACCGAAGAATATCTCTTTTTGATTTTATAAGTTCTAAGTTGCTTCGCTTTTCGAAGTTTTCAAGTAATGACTCCTCTTTGTAGGTATTACGATCATTCGGCATCCGTGAGGATGACCCGCGATTAAAACATACCATTGAAAAAATGCATGAATATGAACTACAAATTGAGGATGACTGTGATACCAGACATTGCTTGTTAAGTAGAGAACAATTTAAAGAGTCAGTAGCTAATTTATAGATTTATTTATTTGAAAAATCAAAACGGTAAAACTATGTTTTCCATTCAGTAATTCTTGGCTCTTGCTAACTTCAGTAGTCGACCTTTATTTTTTAAATAAAATCTCTTATTATGAATTCAGTGCAGTAATGTGTCATATCAAACTGAAAAATTGTAGATGTATTCGGCCCAGCATCAATTTAATTGCTCAGACACTTCGCAATGATTTAATTATTCCATGTTGGGGCGAATTTACTGCCAAAATCAAAGAAATTTTCGATGAAGTAGTTGTTTTAATTTTTACATTTATTTATTTTTTCAATGTAAAACATGTACTAATTAATGTACTTCTCATCTTACTATCTAGATCTGCTGGCTAAAAGAACTTGCAGTTATCTTCAAAAAGGATTTTTTCAAAAAAATGATTACTGCTCTTTAAAAACTTCAGCTGTATTTAATTATTATGGCGATCCTTTCGCCTTTCCTTTTGAACACATTAATTTCAGTGCGCAAATATTAATGAAGGCAAAGTAGCAGATTACATTCCTCAGTTGGCCAGAGTGGATCCGAAAAAATGGGGTCTTTCAATATGCACAATCGATGGACAACGTGTTAGTTACGGTGACTCACGTATACCGTTTTGTTTTCAGTCCATATCAAAAGGTAATGCAATAGATGAATGAAAATTTAAAAGCTTTGTTTCGTAGCCATTTATTTTCTGCAATTCTGATACTTAAAGGAATTATCTTAATTACTAGTGCCAATGTATTAGCTCCCTGTTAAAAATGGTTTTTCTAGCTTTTAACTATGCGATAGTAGCATCTGATTTGGGAGCAGACTTCGTTCATAATTATGTCGGCCATGAACCATCCGGGCGATTATTCAATGAAATATGTTTGGATTGTAATGGTAAGCATTTATATACTTGAGGTACTCATTTCATTCAAGTCATTATAGCAGAAATTTGATTTTTTAATAAAACGTTAATTTCATTCTTCTGCTACTTAACATTTCGCATTTCGTGATGATTTGGGAGCATTAATTAGTTCACGATTAAAACCTAGAATTTATTATAACATTTATTAATTCTCGCTAGCCTCCTTTTCTGATAGGAAGGTGTTTAATTATTGCCTTGTCCTTGTCTAAGCATAGATTTATAAGTATCAAAGTCTAAAATTATGTGATTTGTTTAACAGGTAAACCACATAATCCTCTTATAAATGCTGGAGCGATTATTGTCACGTCATTGCTGAAGATGGGGCATAAAATGGCGGATCGTTATGATTTTGTAAGTCTGCATGCTATCAGACCCTGTGATCAGCTTTGATAAGTGGTTTTTTCCGTGTTCATATTGTTATGCAGCCTCTATATTTTTTAAACTGTGTAAAGTTCATGTTTTTTTTACTGAGGATGGAGAATGGAGCGGTTCTTACACATAAATCAGAAAAAAATTTAGTGGACAGAAATGAGCTAAAATCAAGATTCGTTATTCGTTGAACTCGAAATTTAAACTGTACTTGGAATGTTTTCAGGTTTTAACTCAATACAGAAAACTTGCAGGAGGTGGTTACATAGGATTCAATAATGCAACGTAAGTTTCATGCTGTTTATGTTGTTTTGTTTACATAATATTTTGCATTATTTGAGCCTTTGTTTTTCATTCGTTATGATAAAATCATACTCTCTAGAAACTTTCAAAGTTCCTAATATACTAATGTAAAAGAAAAATTCAATGCTTGTCAAATTAAAAAATATTTTTTTATCGAACGAAATAATTTTTAGCTTCCTTTCGGAACGCGATACCGCAGATCGCAATTACGCGCTTTCTTATTATATGAAAGAAAATAATTGCTTCCCTGGTTCAATATCGCTCCGAGATGAACTAGATTTCTACTTCCAGTTATGTTCGTTGGAAACAACATGTGAAAGTGCTGCGGTAATGGCAGCAACTTTGGCTAATGGAGGCAAGACTTCATTTACTATATAGTTCTCTCATTTAATAAGGGGAATATCAATTAAGCACAAGATAATACTTTTTTTGATTAGGTTTCTGAGGAATTGATTTCAGAATACCGTATTAGGTTGTTGCATTACTTGTAATTCGTCGTTTACGGAATGATTGGAAAATGTAATTAAAATGTAAAGTGTAATTTTCCTTAGGTGTTTGCCCACTTACCAACGAAACATGCATTAGCGCTCGACCATGTCGTGATATTCTTTCATTGATGTATTCATGTGGAATGTACGACTACAGTGGTCAATTCGCATTTCAGGCAAGTTGAAGTGCTTTTGTTTATGTTTATGTGTATATTTAATATAAATAATTTATTTTGCAATGCTGTCAGTGACGCTAGTTTAGGTTGGCTTACCTGCCAAATCTGGTGTCTCTGGAGCAATGATCGTTGTGGTACCGAATTTGATGGGAATTTGTATTTGGTCACCTCCTTTGGATAAGATGAATAATAGCGTGCGTGGTGTAAGCTTCTGCAAGGTATATATTTTAATTACTTTATAATGATGAAATTTATTCTATTATTATAAGAAATTTTTCTAAAAAATACGACATTTTGCAGTTATTGAAATTTTGATTTCAGAAAATGATCGAAACGTTCAACTTTCACAACTATGACAGTCTACTGCATGCAGACACCAAGAAAATAGATCCCCGAAAACGAGGCATTCCAAATGAATCCGAACTGATTCTTGAAATGATGTTTGCGACTAAGAAAGGCGACATTGATGATGTTCGAAGGTACTTGTTTCATAACCTTAATGACAACAAGAAAAAATTATCTTCCATGGCTAAAGCAAAGTAATCTTAAAACAACAGTATTACTGAGTCTTCTATTAGCGCTGATGATTTAATTATGCTTTTTATAAACTCTCAAGTTTTTGGTGATGTAGCGACTCTTCGCTGAATAGCTTAAAAAATAATGTTAATAATTTCTAGATTACAACTTGAAGGAAAGGATTAAGCATAAATTTATAATTAAAAATTTCAGAATGTTTTTGGGTGGTGTTGATTTGAACATGTCAGACTATGATGGTCGAACACCACTGCATCTAGCTGCTTCAGAAGGGCAATCGTTGATGGTGGATTTTTTTCTTGACATTGCTCATGTTAATCCACTTGCAAGGGATAGGTTA
Source organism: Cruorifilaria tuberocauda (assembly GCA_013365365.1). NCBI lineage: Eukaryota > Metazoa > Nematoda > Chromadorea > Rhabditida > Onchocercidae > Cruorifilaria > Cruorifilaria tuberocauda. The sequence continues at coordinate 20,166 of JABVXU010000230.1, forward strand.
GTTATGAAGATATTTGGAGTTGCTTGAGCTTAAATGTATCTTTCACGACCTGATTTGTAGTGATTTTACATAGTGAAATTAGGGTTACTATCGATTGATATGGTAAACAGTAATAGTCTAAATATTCTTTATTAATTTGTTGAATTTTTCAGTAAGTTGCTAGGTGACATAATATAAAAATATTAATTTGATAAATGAGTTTACCGTTTTTATCAAAGCATAGTATAGAAGAGATTATTCGTATTGATGCTTTGCACTTTTAAAAGTGTATTAAATTTACGAACTGTATTATCATATTTTATGAAATGGAGAATGCGAGATCAAAGTATCACTATTTTTGCTTGTCAGAGATTTTGGAGGAAGTTATTCGTCATTAACTCTTGCGTACTTCTATAATAGTAGGAGCAGTCATAACCTTAGGCAACCAGCTACAAAACGATATTGTTGCTGCTTAACAAAAGTAGAGTCAAAACCTCATAAGGTTTTTAATGTTTTGAAACATGTCATATTGAATAAGAAATCATCTTATTACAGGTGGAATAGAACAGCTTATGATGATGCTTTATTGTTCGGGTTTACTAAAATTGCGGAAAAAATCAAATCAGCTATGGATAAAATATCTGGTGGATTCGTGCCAATGTTAGTTGAAATGAAATTGCCAGAATTTATGCAAACTTTGCTTCATTGCTTTTTCATACAACAGTACTTTGCAGAACAATTCCACCGGAAAAAGCGCGACAACTGCTGCCTGAGAATGGTGATGTTTTAATTAATTTACCAGAGGAGGCAAATGAATGGGAAAAAGGTCCGTGCGCTTTTCAAACTATTTCACTTGTGAGGCCACTGTTCTTTTCAATTATTTGAATTTGATGGAGAATAAACAGTTTCATATAAAATATATTTTAATTTTATCTCAATTGAAACAGAATATATCATTTTATAAATAGAAATCAGTTTAAGAATTGCGAATTGTGGTTGATCGTTTATCTTATTTCGATCATTCAAATGTTGATGAAGATTGTGTGACTAGTCCCAGCACTGTTGAGAACGGCGATGGAACATCCGATATTTTGGAAAAATCGTCTGAAGGAAACGGTGATCCCAGTGCTCTGGATGCTGAAAGCATTAAGGATGGAAATGGCGGTCAGATAGATTTAGCATAAAATTCTCAAGCTGATATTTAGAATATATGATATTAACATATCAATAAGTAAGTTCTGTATATCTGTTCTGTGAATTTATTAACGGGTTAGGTTTGTCATCGCTATTTCTCTTTCATCGGTATGACATGCCTAAGTTATTTTTATACGAGAGAGACTGACGCTTCATATTAAAGCCAATGTGCGTGTATTTTTATCATTCCTGACTGTAGTAATTTGATGGTCCTCTTACATTTGTGTTCTAAAAGAATTCATTTTTAGCATTTCTCAATTTTCTATCATTTTTCGAATATTAAAACTGTACAAAATCTTTCCGATAATATTATTGCATGATACTCTTTTATATTGTTTGCAAAGATATCTCAGATCCATATTTTAAAACTCCAAATATTGCTTCGAAACTTCAACATAGTAATGTAATCTTTTGATCTCCTATACAGAATAGTTTGCATAGTTTGTAGATGTCCAGGCTTAAGAATCCAAAGTAGGGATTTTTTATTCGGAAGGTTCAGGTAACTTCTGAGAATTACTCTCTAATTGTAAGTTACTATTGTTTTTGCTTCCATTATTGCATCTACTTCTAAGAAAACTGTTGTGTTGTTACTAACGTATTCTGTTACCCTGTTGTTACTGTTCATTGTTGTTTAGAGTTTTCTGAATGTGTGATTTTTGTTTGATTGTTATAGATAATTTTTTCTTTCAGTGTTCTTGGTTAATAGTACAGACATCTGCTACTTCATTTGAGGTTTGTATCAGCATTTACTAAGCAGTTTTTGCGTTTGATAACTTTTTTCTCAAAGATTGATCCACAAAAATTATGAATAACAATTTTCAGAACTTTATGGTCTGAACTTTATGATCTGAAAACTTTATGATCTTTATGAAAATCAGAACTTTATGATCTGCTTGCGAATCCTGCAAACGTTCCATAAATTATTAATGTTTTTAAACCTTGGCCTGGAACTCCTGGAAGAAAAATTTTGTTCATCACTTATGACTGCTACTATTGCATAAAGATTACAACTCACTTTTGAGTTCACTATCTAAATAAAATTTGCTATTGTGCCTGTTCTGTATGCGTCCGGATCATGTATTTAAAGCAGCAACCAATAAGTCCCAAAAGACATTTTAATGTTCATAAATTAAGCTGTCAATTTTTTTTAATTTTAAATCATAGTTTGAAGTTCCGTCAGTCTTAATCTGTCCATGCTCTGGATTACTGTCAGTTCCGCAATTATAAATGTTTTCTTTGAGATATGGGACGGTTATGCAGAGATCGAAAGGATGGAAGTGTTGCTAATTTGACCTGTGGTCATGTATTGATTAGAGGGAAACTTTTTAAATAAACGATTTTGTTTGTTCATAACTCTTCATCTTTATGGTCAACTGAATACTTCTTGAGAATTTTATGTCTGTCTCTTCAGTGTGGGTTCAAATGTCATAACATGCATTCCATATGGACCAGATTGTCAAGAGTTATCCCGGAAATCCATCATATTCCGTAGAGATATTATGTGAGAAATTATGGGATTACAAATAGCAGGGGCATGGAAACATTATCCCATTTCTGTGTCTTTCCTTTTAAAGTCAATAAGGGTGCTTGTTTTTTGTATTATTTTATTTTCTATCAATTTTAGAGATCAAACAAATTTTTTATCAAAGTCGCAAAAATGATAGTGATGAGATTACAGTATCATCAAATGTATATAATCGTCTTCTGTACAAACCATTTCTTGGACAATTGCTTTTTTAAGAGGAAACATCTTGTCATGCAACCTTTATTAATCCCTTCCTATTACTTTCTCTTATTTTATCTTTTAGTTATTTTCATTAATTTAAATTATTCAAGCTGTCGAATTGCAGGCAAACAATTAATTGAAGTTTAGAAAATGGGTCATAACTTTATGAAATTTCATTTATCGCATTAATAAAAAGATTTTCTTGTGTTTGCTCTTTCAAATATATAATTTATTTTTGACTGATGAAAGAAATTTAAAAAATTACAAATAATTTTTACAATAAAAATTTTTTTTCCATCGGTCTCTCACAAAACAGTTAGTTATGCCTTTCCTTAAATGATTGTTTAAAATTTCAACAATATTTAATATTTATTTGTCATTTATCAATAGTTTTTTCCCTTTGATCCTTAAACATCAATCTATGCAAGGTTTTCTGAATTAACTCGCGCGATTAAACAAATAGAGATTATCTCACCTTTTTACCTTAAGATATTATCCATTTCTTTTTTAAAAGTTTCACATTCATTTTAAAATTACATTACTTACAAAAAAAGTTGCTATATTGAAAAATTTCAATATCTTACAGATGTCATTCATTTTGGTGCTGACAGTTATGCTTGCACAATTACAGTATGATACTTATTGCAATATAACAATGTATAGTACTTCACAAATTAAGAAACTTTACGACAAATTTCTCATAAAGTATGTGATGTCTTTATGACAATAATTTGAAAATGTTGAAAGTTTGAGGAAAAAAATATCCGTCACTTTTTATAGGCTATCATCTTTGGTTTTATCAGCTCAAGTATTTTTCTCACTGCACTTTGTCATTTTATCCTCTTAATTTTAATATTTTCTCACCTCGCAAAAAAAGAACTTAGTTACTCCTTTTTCAATTTGTAAATTTCCAGATATCCTCGTGATTTTGGCAGTGATACGATTAACTATCGGGAACGGTTGAAAATTTTTCAAGAAAATGTATATGCAATTGAGAAATCAAACAATGAAAATAGTACCGCAACATATGAAATTAGTAAATTTGCCGATTGGACTGATGATGAACTTAATGCGGTTTGTATAAATGTTCAGTTTTAATTCAATTCAATTTGATTTTGACGATAATCCCTGTCTAATATATCTTAAGGGAAAATGGAGTTGACTTGAAGGAAGTATGAAAAAATTGTTTTGGAAGTCTACTGGGCGATTTTTTTCAATTTATTTCAAATATTTTCTGTTCTTAATTAAAAGAAATTTAAATTGCAGTTTTCTGGACCACTTCTTGGACCGGATCGTTATGTGTTTCGTCATCATACTCCTGATTGGATTCACATAATCTCAAATGGCTCATCATATCCACTCCGCTGGGATTGGAGGGAGAAAGGCGGCGTAACCGCAGTTAAAAACCAACGTTAGCTTAAAATTTTTCTACAAAATTACACTTAAAAAAATCGATGTAATAAGTGATATTTTTTCATATTTAAACTCTTTTAACTGCGTGACTAGTTTTCTCAAAGACTTCAAATTCTCATATTATTTTAAATTCAGAAAACGCTTTTGTTGCAGATGTGTTGATTGATATTTTTAGCATATAAGTGCAATTCATGTTATGCGTATGCTGTAACAGCAGTAATAGAATCGTTATATGCAATCAAATATCGGCGATATATTTCTATATCGGAATACGAAATGCTTGATTGTGATTATACCAACAATGGTTGTAAGAATGGTAATATTATGAGATCACTGGCGTTAGTTATTACTTTTTAAAAACATATTCTACCTCTATTTCAATTCGATATCAATGAAACTATATATTTTAGTCTATTTTAAAATATATTTTTAGAATTCAACTCAAAAATAAAGATATTCATTGTAGAAAAAAATTTGTTTTTCATATTCATTTTTAATCATTTATAAATATTTCGGTACAGGTGCTCATTTATGATATCTAACTTTAGTCTATTGATAAAACGTTCTACTCATTGTTATCAGACGAAAAGTAATTGTATATTATAACTCTTCTTTTCAATTAAACAAAAATTACGGAAATTATGGAGATATTTCACAACTTAAGTGAAATTAAGTGAATATTAAGTCACTGACATTTTGTAGACGAGGAAAATATATCGGTTATACGCAAGCATTGAATTATCGAACATTATTTGGGAATAATTATTATTGTCCATTGTATGGTGAAATTTTCATCAGCAAATTATATGAAATTGATCCAAATCCCAATGCAATCGCTTGGTTTATATCAAATGTTGCACCGGCTGCATTGAGTTCGTCTTTTTTTTGAGCACTACAGGATTTTTTTTGTATAACAAATAATTTAGTGGAAATCAATCTTCACAATAGATCTTATCATTTTTATTTGCCTTAAATCTTTCTAAGAACATCAATGAGCGAAGGATGCATTCATGAATGAAAGTGACATTTGTCATTGAGGTATTTAGAAAGGACATTTTAAATATTTGCAAAAATAGGAAGGATAATTTGCTAGAAAAATTGAGTGGAAAGGGCAAATGGATCATTTTTCACTGAAATGCAGTACTTCCTTTGCTTTCATTGACTTGATTACGACGACTAATGTCATCTGTCACTGACCTTTTCCGATCAAATACGTTTGGAATTTAAGATCTAACGAATTTCACAGTAATAGTAGAAGAGCGAATGAAGAAGATTTCAAGTATCTATTGAAAAGTTTACACAAAATTTAATAGCGGTTTCCTCTTTCCTTATTATAAAACGGAATTTAATTGTGAAAATTTGCAATGGATTGATTATATCCTAAACTACTGAAGAGTACTGTGGCATGTAACAAATATATCTCACATTTCTTCAATCTCTTTTAATAAGAATACAACAACAATTATGCAATCATTTCTTTTCTTTACTAGAACTTTGCCAATTTTCTCTGCGTAACAGATCTCGCATTTCCAAAACGATACAAATTTTACAAATCCGGCGTATTACCGAGCATCGATGAATGTTCATTAATGAAACCAAACCATGCAGCAGAAGTGATCGGTTATGGTGCAGAAAATGGCAAGAACTATTGGCTACTCAAAAACAGCTGGGGTGAATGGTAGATATCAGTTGTTGAAATTTCTTCGACTATTCTTTTTTTGATTCTCGACGAGAAATCTAATGAAACAAGTCTTAATGCTGACATTCATTTCATAAAACCTTATTTTTTGTAAAACCGACCATACTTATGAGAACAATTTTCAGGTGGGGAGACGAAGGGTTCTTCAAAATTGAACGAGGTATCAATGCTTGCCAAGTTGAAACCTATGTAGTATCGGCTAGTTTGTAAAAGCTGAAATTTGCAGCAGATCTCGGATAATCCCTGCCGATCTTCCTCTATAACTCAAATTGGATTCCAACTTCCAGATTTCAAATAAGGTGATTTGAATAATAGCAGTAATCGTGGAAGATACGCTAGCTTAAATGGCTTGTAGTTTTGAGTAGAATCAAATACTGCAATTCTCCGGCTCTGCTCACAATTATCATAAACCCAAACAGTTCCAACCATTCATTCTTGATGTAAAACTTACTGATATTTGTGAGATCTTACTGACTCTTCGATTTATAAAATCCGGAAATACTTTATTTACTTGCTTTTGCAAACTATTGCAACCGTAAGCTACCTGTTTTAAAAACAAAACTGGGCAACAATGAAGACAGAACCATTTGGACCAACCTTAATCCGGTATGATAGCTTTCAAACATTATTTTCCTTAATCATCTCAAAAGCCCTACAGACTTCAACACTTATCCATTTTAATATGATTTTTATCATTTGACATGCTCCTTTAAAAACCAATTAATTTTATACAGTTGCTATCCAGAAAAATACACTTCAAGTATTTATATATTAATGTCCAGAGACAGAGAAAGGAAAAGGCAGGCTATCTTCAAAACTGCTTCTTGTAAGTTGCTTATTACTTCTTCGATATTTTCATCCAGACCCTATCTCTGCAACGGTTGCAAAATAAAAGATCTTTTTCCAACATTTCTTCACAAAAAACGGGGATTGTTATTCAATACATTCTAACACCCGTAAAAATGAAACTGGAAAATTCCGAACAGTTATAGAAAGAAACAGAAAAAGATTAAGAGCTATAACTAATAGATGCACAGTAGAGAATTAAAAGCCCATATGCTTGCCAAAAAAAAATTAGTATATACAGCTTTCATTATAGCGCAACACAGAAGACAACTCTATATGTTCCAGAAGTTTTAGAAGCGTAACGTTAAGGCAAAGTGGACTACCGACAATTTGAATAGCAAATGAGTTTGAGAATGATTATTCCAAAAAGATGAAAAACTTCAGGAAAAATGCATAGCGAGTAGCCGGCAAATTTCCCATGGATATCAGGAAAAAACACTACAAATAATGGAAAAAAAATATTAAAGAACTGTATAGTTTGGCATGAGGCATAAAAAATAGAAATAGTTTCAAAATCATAATGATATTTCCTTTAAACCTACATCTTGGGCTACGTACGCATCCCAGACTTCTATTTTCCAATACATCGAGTTTATACAATCAAAGAAAGCTAATGTGAGTTTTATACAATCAAAATGTAAGCAGATCATCCAAAATCAATAATACCTATTAAAAAAGATGGGTTAAAAAAACGGAGCTTTCCGCTTATACAAATAAAGTCAGGAAATATAACCTGATCACGCTGGCAATGCATTCATTATCAGTTCTTTCGATGCCGACGAAAGCGAATCTGGGAATTTCACATCAAATTCGACAATTAAATCGCCTCGTCGCCCAGCCATCTTAGGATTCGGTAAGCCTTGCCCCGTCAACCTGGAAACGAAGCCGATGTACTGGATAGAAGAAATGAACAAGAGTTTGGCCAAATAATTAGGAGTATATTATCTCATTTGAAAGAATGATCCATAAATCTGAGTTAATCAAAACATTTACATATAATGAAGCTGCGGCCAAATGTTAAACAATTAGAAAATATTTTTCACAAACTAATGCTCAACAAAGTCCTCAGTGATCATCCGCTCATTAATAAGAGTCACATTATGAAAATGATCCTAAATTTACTCCATAAACTTTTCACATAGATATAAATCAAGAAATTATCAATAAATAATACTTCTGGAGCAATATGTTCTAATTAATAAATTATTTTATTTTCTTCCTCTTTTAAAGATAAAAGAAACGGACCTCCTAGACGTATTTGGTCTAATGATCTCGTTGATTCGCATTGGATATGTTGTACCATCTAGAGTTGGAACATGAACAACCGCTCCACAGAGAGCATCACGCAATGCCAGCTTGTGTACATATCGAATATCTGCACCTTCTCGCTAAAAAATTCGCAAATAATTAGAAATAGAAGTTCATTTTGTTCTCAAGCAGCTTTGTTCATTTCAAAGATAATAGAGAACCAAGTAAAGAATACCTTGAATTTAGGATGATGTTTGTCTTTGATAACAAAGACTATATCAGCAGGAACGCGCCCTGGATGCTGATCACCTTCTTTGGGGAATGTGATCTTGGTTCCACTCTTCCAACCAGGTTTGATATTGATTGTCAATACTTTATCTTCTATGCGTGTCGATTGCCCATCGGGAGCTAGTACCTTCCTACAAAATTAGAAATAATATTTTAAGTGATAAGTATTTATATTAAAAACTAACATCGGTGAGTTATGTTGTGAAATGACACAGTAAAAAATCAAAAGAATTTTAACCACTACGGAAAAAAATCAAATTAATACCTGGTAATTTTCATTTTTTTGGTACATCCCTTATAGATATCCTCTAAAGAGACCAATAGCTCATGTTGCACAACAGGATCTTGTCGCTGGCGTCGTTGATGACCACCCATACCGAAAGGCATTCCTGGAAAATCTAAAAAGCATCCTTTATTTTAAGATTTCCATTAATGGTTACGAGAAAAAGGAGATTATTCTTAACCTCAAATATTCTTTTCATGGGAAGTTCTAATGACCTAAAACAAGAAATAATGCAATACCGAAATGCATGTCGTCGCCACCGGTTGAGAAAAAAAGTTGCGGCCCACCGCCAGTAGATCCACTAGCAAAGAACGTAGAAAATGGATCATTACCACCAAAAAATTGCGCAAACATTTGCATCGGGTCCCCTCTGCAAATTATATTCAAATTATAACTGTTACTTACTCTTGTTGAGTAAGCAACCGTTACATTATTCACTTCTGGTACTTAAAACTTAAAACTGCACAGCTGAATTTTCCAACACATTACACTTTCATATCCAATTTATTGTAAACAACGTTCGGCCTTAAATGACTTACTTCACAGTCCAGTAAAAGAAGGAAAGCTTACTGAAATTCATAATGCACGCCACCAGGACCTCCGAATCCTCCCTCGCCCCCTTTCAAGCCATCTTCACCGAACTTATCATAAATTTCTTTTTTCTTCGGATCCGACAGCACATCATACGCTTCCGCTACTTCCTAAAATTGGAAATTAAGTGTGCGATGTGCTCATTACTGTAAAATTCTAAGAGTCTCAAAAACCACGAAAATTATTAAATAATCAATTCTAGACATAAACCTTAAATTTTGCTTCTGCCCCAGGTTCTTTATTCTTGTCCGGGTGGTACTTTAGTGCCATTTTACGGTACGCCTTCTTAATCTCATCATCGCTAGCACCTTTTGCAATTCCAAGTGCTTTGTAATAATCCTTGCCCATAACGTATTTTGTTTATTTCGAGAGAAAGGATATAAGCAACCAAAATACTCCGAAAGAGGTGAAATAAGCAGTTCTGCAACACAAAGCCTGCACGTAAAGGTTTTGTTTGAAAACTGGATCGAAAATATCAACATATGAAAATATCGATATATACAGACACGTATAATATATCTACAACACATATGCCAAAACTGAATAACAAGTAGTTGAATGTAATACATACTTCCAAATAAAAAGCACGTAATGACTCAGAATTCTTGTTAATCACATTTATATACTGCTATTGTAGCGATGAGTACGATCACCGCAAGGGACACGTGATATTTATGCAAAAAAAAGGACAAGCAAATGAGTTTGAGTCAAAAAATTTGAATATTTGTAATTTTGAGAAACAACATGATTATGCAATCCTCTACAACCATAGAATAGTGTCAAGAAGAGAAAAAAAAGTAAATTCAATTCTACCGTAAAAAAATGAGCGAATATTTAACTATCAAACACGATAATTGAATTCCATCTGGAATTTTAACAAGATTTGGAAAAGAATGAGCATTCTATTCCAAATTACCGAAAAATAGATGATAAAGAAATAATTAACCAACAAATAAATGACAACATGAAGGAAGTAGAAAACTTACATCGAGCTAATGAGCTAACAAGGACAAAAGAAATCTATGAAATGAATTTGTTCATTTCTCTCCAAAATTATCCGTTTCTGTATCCGAACAGAAAAACCAAACCAATGACACAATGACAAAACAACTGAAATAAGTGGAAATAGATGGAAAGAAGTCATCCAAATCCAAGAAATCTAAATTTTCTAATAATTTCCTTCTAATTCCTTCTAAAAAAGAATAAAATAAACCAAAAGATTTATCACCACATGGAAAAAAGAGACAAAACATGCGCACAGCGCTTACCGTTAGCCATTGGCAAGCAACAGTTCTTCAGGTTGGATTTGAATTTAAAGAAAAATCAAATTTCCAAATCTAATAAAAAAAATTGTACAAATCTAATCGAAAAAATAGGGAGAAGTGAACGGAATAAAGTAAGTGTGGAAAAAGCATCTCTTCAAACGTCGCCATACACGTCACCCATCTCCCCCGATCCCGTCACCCGCACGCACAACACATACTACTGCCCGTCCAACAGATACATTTTGCGATGCCCTCACCCCTCGACTCCCCCTACGCAACATTTTCCGAATGTTCCCGAATGTTCTCGAATGTTCCATTTAGCACCGTATTCTCTACCGTAGAATGCTTTCAAACAAACTTGAAAATCTGAAAGAGCTTGAAGCGGTAAATCAAATTCCGAGCTGTTGCAGCCCTCTTGTTTGCTGTGAGAAACTACCGGGAATTCCCGGTAGTTTCTTTTATCATTATAATGTACTTATTGATTAATTTACTCATCTTTCTACCTTCTCATTTGTTAGTTCTTTCAAAAAGCAAGCTTAATGGCGGCATTTTGTTCATTCTAATGGATGAAGTACTGCCACAAAGTTTACTGTACTTTTGCGCCAAACTTAATCATTCAGTTCTTTGCATTATCAAATCAGAGAAGAGCATTATAACGGAAGGGTTTAGCAAATTAAGATTCTGAAGACCAAGTAGATCAAAATGTAAATATTTTATTTGCAAAAATTGCTAATTTAATCAATTTGCCTAAGCAAATAAATTAAGCGGTAAATATCCCATGGGAAGGGAATACTCGACCGAATCCGGCATATAACTCTGAACATCGTAATCAAGAACTGGAAAAAAATCTGAGAAATGAAAGCAAGCAGATTATATTTGCGAAAGAATGAAATTTTCAATGATCAGAAATTTATTCTAATCATATTCTATAACTGTAGGATTTTTTCCTATTTAATTACTTTTAACTGATTTACTGATTTGTGCAATATTTACTTCTAGTCAGCTAAGTTCTTTGTTTTTTAGTAATTCTTGCTTTCGGATTTTTGTGCTGAGTTACTTAGTTAGCAATTTAATTTTTTCTGTTTCAGATGCTATCTTCAATTCAGTAATTTGCTTATTCTAGAAAAACGTCAAATTATTAAGCTTAGTGGAGATAAGCTATTATTTTAGTCTTCAAAGAAAGAGAGAGAGGAAAAAGAAAAAGAGAAGGGGAAAATGAATATGTTCAAAAAATCAAATTTTTCGCATTGCTAATATCGAACTATTTATCCAGTTTGGAATTTTCATTTATTGTAATACTCTCACCACTTCACTAATTTATCATTATAATATTTCGGTATCATATAATTTTATCACAATTTGAGAATTATTTCCATCTCAATTTTGGAATTTGCATTTTGTTATGACCAACTTAACGCATTTTCAGTTTTATTGTCTTTAGTAATTTAATCAATCTAAGTATTCCTTATATTATTTGGATCAATAAAAGCAGCTGAAAACTTACTGTTTGGTCCTCCAATTTAGGATTAATCCGAAGTGTAATTAATAGTAAGAGAAGATTGCAATTGTTTCATATTTAATTAGTTTGAAAGCAGTAATATATAGAACTAATTTTTTATTTGCCCCATTTATGTCTTGAAATTGAATAATTTTAAAATCCGAAATTATAGAAAATGGTTCATTTTGCGCTCTATTCGTTTAAATTTGTGGCATGCTGTCATTCTTCGGCTCTTCGAGCAATTGGCGAAGATGGGAGGATTTTCGTTGCTGTTGCTTGCCAAAAAGTTTACAACACATTTCGAGGATAAACCAGCTGCTGTGCTACTTTAGCTCACACCAACTGGATGAATGATGATGATACCGACGATATTGTTGACGATGACGATCATCATTATTGTCATCCTCATTATCATTATATTCCTATGATTATCAGTTTTACCAGTAGTAGTGGTAGCAGCACTCCAGTTATTAGCATTATTGTTGTTATCATTGTAATCATCAATACTGTCATTACCTATATTACTTCTCGGTCGTTTTTGTTTTGTAGGTTGCTTGTTAGCTACAGTTAACTAATTGAACCACACTGCTTCTTGTTAATATTTTTTATTTAGGATTAAAATTTCCCATCAATTATTGATTCAGTTTCATTTTTTGTGCGAATTTCTTGAAAAATTTCCTGAATCATTTTAATTTGTCACGTTAAGTGGAAGAGATAATGCAGAAGGTGACACCATCCGCATGATGATAATAATTATTTTATCGTTCAATAGGGAACAGATAAGTAACACTGCTTCATCTTCTTATCATCTGTTGACCTTCAAAATTTCCATGTCATTTTTTATGATATATTCTTTTCTGTTCATTTCACTTTATCCATATTATGTCTGTGGCACTCTGGCAAGATGTGTTTCGATGTGTTTCAGTTAATACACTATTAGATAATCATTAAAATGTATATAGTATATCTACTTCGCTACAATTTTAGTGATATTTCACTATCGCTTTATCACTACGAGTTATGATTAATTTGATATAGTCGAAGAAAAACTTAGAAAAGACGAATTTGCAACCTTCATATTTTTGTACTTAAAATAGCAATTAGGAAAGTATTACGATTATTTTACAGATGCTTTTTCTTCGCAAATGCAAATAAGATGAAGAAAAGTAGTAGTATATCTTAACGAGAATGTTATTTTTGAAAATTTTTTATTTGTTTTTGTTTTTTCAATTTTTTCTTTTTTATGCTATCTAACGCTTTGATCAGTTCATTAACTGAATATTTGGCGCTTTTTAATTCGTTGTCAAATTGCTATCTTTTCAAACACTCTTAATCAAAAATTCAGGAATGGTTGGTTAGAAATTGTTGGTTATATTTAAAAGCATATTTTATAGAGCAAAATTGGCGAGGTTTAGCAATTTTTTGAGGCATTCAACAACCCTTATCTATTCGTATTGATAATGTAGATTGAACACAAAAAAGAGCATTTACATACTATTGAGGTCAGTAAGAATTTTTTTCCAATTAATTATAGAAGCTGAAAGAGAAAATTGAAAAAAAGAATGCTTTTTTGCATGAAACTGAATCGCTATAACCAGCTTTTTTTTCATTTATCATGAATAACATAACCGCCGGGTTGGTGGATAAAAGCAAATGCTTAAACAGTTGATCATCGAGCTGTTTAGATAGACTGATCGAAAGATTTGATACATTTTGGTATATAATACTCCATTATTACAAATTAGATGTGTTGTAATATTCGAGCCTTTCTGATATTTTTGGTGTGATAACAGCTCTTGTATTATTACACAAAACAAAATAGGAAATCTTTACAAATATCCCGCTTTTTGTTAAAAGAATTTTTGATCAACTGTCGTCGAAATTCATCCCTTGCATTACAATGAAAAATATTTGAATATTATGAAATATTTAAATCTTTGAATTTTTTTTTAAATTAAAAGAATTTTAATGTTCTGAAATGATACGCGATCACATGTTGTCACGATAGAGATCGGATATATTTATAAATCAATCATTAGTGGACAAAATACTTTGTATATATATAGATCCAAAAAGTTTGGAACTTTTTCAAGCTTGCAAAAAGTATCAGAAAAAGGTCCTAAGAATTTATACCCAAATTTTATAGTGTTATCTTATGAAATTTCAGACAATATTGTTTGTGAATTTTTATCAAGACTCTAAATAATTTTTAATATTTTTTAATTATTTTTAATATTTTATTCACCTCTTAACCATTAATGTGTGCATAAATATTTTTCTTTTTTTATCTTCTAAAATGTTGATAAGCTTTTTAACATTGAAAAAATCTACCCAATATTTTCTTTTAGAAATACATACTATGGGAAATTGTGTGAGTCAAACAGGTCAGAGGGAATTTTTGAAAAATTTTCAAAATGTGGCAGGTAGAGGTGAAACACGAGTTGGAGGGGCTTTTATGAATGATGATCCAGAAGCTTTTCAAGTATTCGTTAAAAAAAGGAACAAATTTATTCCAGGTAATGATGTTATTCATTCAATCATTAGTTCAATTTTAGGTGTTTTTTCGGTTGCTTATTTTTTCCAAAAAGATGCGCAATAAAAGCAAGAATAAAATGAATTCATCAGTACCATTTCAGCTGTGTCGTTTTATGATTGATCTTCAAAGCTTTTAAATTTTATCATATCTTATGACATATCTAGAGTATTTATTTGATAAGAATAAAAAGTTTAATGGCTAAGAATTTTGTTACATAATGGATACACTAAAAAACATTTAAGATTGATAAAGGAAAAAAACTTTGAAAATCTATTTTTTAATCCATGGCAAGAGATAAGTCATAAGTCCAATACACCGGAAGAGATAAATCAAATTTCATTTGATGTGCAACACAAAGCGGGTTGTTTTGAAAAATATTTTTAAAGCAATTAAACGAAATTTACTTAATGAACGATCTAATCTTTCAATTCAATTTTGACTCAGACCCACAATGATTTATGAATTTCGTTCAAAAAGAGTTCATATGAATCATACATGCAGTATATATTTCATAAAATATATAGCAGAATTTTTTTTGGTTTTTCGTTTCTCGTTAATTATTTCCTCTTCCGGATTAAAAAGCAATGAAAAATAAAATGCTTTTCCATCTTCTCCTATTTGGCTTTGGCTTACAGATTCAATGATTTTTTAGGAACATTAAAAGTGACCGAAAATGAGATTGTTTTTATTCGCTCACGATGTGAAACGTTAAATTGGCCGTTACATTTTTTACGCCGTTATGGCTTTACATCGGCTGGAATTTTCTTTTTCGAAAGTGGACGACGGTATGTAAGCCTTTTTGCTAAATAATTTCAGTTGCTTATTTATTACTCTAATTAATTTATGAACGGAAATTTAAATTAAAAATTCTTTTTACTGATGATTTTTTGGTGTACATAAGCTAGAATATAAATTCTACACTATATTTTCGCTCAATCATTCGCAGTGTTTGGTAAATGCTGATCAAAAAATTTCTCTTTTTGGAATTTCAAAGAAATTATCAACTTATTTAGTGGATTTGTCCTCAAAATTCATAAACTTATAAAATAAGAATTGCTATAAAGCTTAGAAAATTGGTACAAAAGTACACATTTCGAACATCATCCGTTTATAATTATTTGTGGGATTCACTTATGCGTTGGGAAAAATAAATAATTTATCGTACAAGAGGATGCAAAAGAATTTTTTCATTATTTATTATGAATATCTGATGGTTGGCCAAAAGAATATTTTTCTTAAAAAAGGATTAGTGTAGTTTCTGAAGATCTGGGCGAAACAAAGGTGTAAATAATAAAAATGGAGCTAAAGATTAATAAATTTATTTAAGTTAAAAATTTCATGTAGACAACTTCTGGCTTGGCTAGGTAATTCAATTATTATCTTAAAGGAGATTGAAGTTAATCAATTGAAAATGGGATCTGATGGATAAAATTGGACTATCTAACAAAATAGGTAGAACTGAATGCGTCAGAAAATATAGTCATTATCAAAAAGTTTGATTTCGGTATTTGTATTGCAATGATTTTTTCAGATGTAGTAGCGGTGAGGGTCTTCACACGTTCCAATCACATCAAGCTGAAGCTATTTTTCAAGTACTTTTGTTGGAATTTTAAATTTTCAGGACTTAATTTTATCTGAAATTTAGAAGATATAAGAATTGAAAATTTTTAAAAATAGAAAAGGAAGCATTTTGCATAATATATTCATTTCTAGCTTGTACAATCACGTGTCCAAGACAATGCGAATATGGGTATAGTAATGCGTGAAGCTCGCGCGCAATCGGTTACGGGAAGCTATCATAGTGTTCATAATATTCCATCCAGCTATGCTGGTGCACGCATTCAACCAATACAGCGATATTCAAGTGAAGGTAACGAGGTTTTTTTGGGAAATTTCGGAGACGGTCTGAATTGTTTAATTTGACACAACGGTTTCTTAATTTTTTTTTGAAATTAATAATTCTTTCCGACTGAAATAAACGAAGGGAAAATACAGAGAAAAAATGATTTATCTTAGTTGAAATATTTCAAGTTTATCCTGATATATATCTTTGATATTATGTAGTTTTTTTAGGAACTGCAAACGTGGGTGATTGTTCGCCGTCGTCATGTGGTATTAGCAGTTATCATCGACCACTCAATCGATTTAATCATCATCGGCAGCTTCTCTTCCAAATACCAAAACGGCCTCGAAGCATTGCTGGACCAGCGCACACCGCTATTTGGCCTCTACCACCGTCATGCTATCATTCGCCTCGATCATGCATCAATCGGCCAGCCTTCATGGGAAATATCATGTAAATAGAATTACTCTTTTTCTTAGTACTTATTCAATTAATTTTTTATTAAATTTGTTAAAAATTATGGTTATATTATGAATAAATGGTATCCTTGTTAAATATATAATTATAAATACGAATACATCACTATCTTATTCTGAATTCGTTTACTGATAGGAGATAAAGCAAGAAAGAGCATGGAGTATTCTTTGATCGATTCCATACTTGGAGTTGCTCGAAAATTCTATGCAAACTATCCTTCAATGACATGCTTGTTAGAATGTATGGAACACGTGATTTTCAGAAGTGAGCATGTACTTCAGCGACAACCATCCGAATTGAGTACCTGCGATCATTCTTATGTCAATGTTCTTCCTCAACGTCGTTCCGCTACTTCATCACCACAGTGTGTGTCACCGATTTTGAGGGAATATGCTTCTACCAGTCATTTCAATTTGTATGGGTTTTTTTATTTGAAACTAGAAAAATCCTTTAAAATTTTAGTCGTTGTATCTATCTGTTCCTTTTTTTCTTTTCTTTTCTTTCTTCCCGTAAGAATGTAAAAATCTAACCTATAAATACTTTGTAAACAATGATAACTTTGTATTTCCTATCAAATCATTTTGCGGATTTTAAGTGGTTCAACGGAACAAAATCTTGGCATAGCGGATTTTGGCTCACAGCGATTCAATCCTGCTACTGAGCTATCACATCGTTATCCACCTTGTGGATTTCTGTGCTCTTATGATAGAAAACCTATTAATTCTTATGTTAATGCTCGGCAGGTAGCTAATTTTCCATTTCATTAAAATTTGTTTGGAAATTTGGAAATTAGTGGTACTACTCGGTTGTTAGGAACAGTTCATCACTTAATCGACATTAAGCCTTTGGTGTGGTATTTAATTCAAATTCTACGAAAAGATTGTTTAATTAAATGATAAAAAAATGATTCTCACCATTGTATTATTAGTTATCATGATGTACTGCACAAAATTACTGTCATGTTCACATAACTGGTGATTTTAGGATTCAGCAGTGGGCGATCGTGAAACAACGCCGCCACAACTTGATTACGCATTAGTAGCAGTAGGAATAACTGACGAAGGTTCATCCGCAGCTGTCCGGTATTAATTTGATTTTTGATTAGCAATTAACATTTTATAACTGAAGTAAGTAAACTGAACGTATTCTTGTCTCTTGTAAGCAATAATGATACACGTTTTGTTCGCCATTATCAGCGATTAATAATATCACAATTTCAGGGCTAATCCATCCAACACACGTAACGATTTAGCGTCTATTGGCCTAGTGTCCGGTGTAAACTATACAAAAATAGATCTGGAAAAAACTCGTGCGGTGGAAGTGGCAGCAAGTACAGTGGAAAAAGAAAATCCACAACGACGGCATTTTACGACAAGTGGACAATTGGACAACTGATTATTAATAAAATTACTAATTAAAGTAGTTATTGATTTCCCTTACATATTAGTTTATATTGATATCTTCATCATATCATTTTTGGTCAGTTAATATCCATTATATTCAGAGATGAATGTCTTGGATGATGAATCTATATTAATCTATTATCAGGAGGTTGTGAGCTCGAAATTACAATTAAATTTTGTGATATTGAATTTTTTAGCTTTCATAAATAGGAGCAGACATTTTCCCAGTTATGTAGACCATAAATTCAAACATTGCTAAATCAGCTGTCAAGAATAATAGATCAATAGATTTAAAATGTTGCCATTAATATACTACAGTTAACTGGAAAAATGTCATAAATCTTATTGCACATAAAAATTTATCTTTTCTCGGATCTCTCTTATACGTAATAAATTTTACCGTAATGGTGAGATCGGCTTGTAATTATTGAATATTAAATTTTAAATAGACCGTGCTATTCAGCTATGTTAGGGACGCTCAAATGTTTCGTTTTTGTTGTTGTAATACTTCTCGATTTTATCTAAATTTTAAATTCTTTTCCATGCTTGCATGTGATAATTTGTAGTGATTGATACATGTTTTCCAAATGTGATGATAGTTGAAGAGAAGAGAGTTTGAATTGAGAGATTCGAAATAATTGTTGCTTGGAAATATCTTTTAATAGTTCTGTCTTCCTATCATTAAAAAAATGCAAAGTGTAAGGAAAAAAGAGAAACTCTATTAATTGTAAAATTTGATTAAATTTATTTAATCATTAATGAAAAAACAACTCTTTTTTCAGCTTTTTTTACTCTCTTCTCACTATTCTGTAATTTGTCATATTGTCATTTTCTGTCAAATTTCCTTGTTCGTTGGTGTCTTATTATGATAAATTCATGTATAGATTGATTTTTTAATAAAAATTCAAAAATTTTTCTGTTTTGTAGCTTTTATCAAGTGAGAATGGATAAGTTAAGCTAGCATGCAAACCGGTGCTTAAATTTCAGCACAACGATAAAACTGCTTGAATTTATAAATTCGAAATTTGATGGTTGCGGAAAAATTTCAAATATCCGTATACATTAATGAGTCAGCATTTTGTTATAGATATCTAAACAACACTTTCCTGTAGCCATTTTCATTCATTTTCACTCATTTATGAACGCAAATTGTTTAGCATTAATCCGCACTGATAACATAAAAGATTACGCAATAAAAACTGAGATCGCAGTTACTTTAATTTAAACATAAGCTAGCAATAGCTATTACATAGGCAACACAATTTCAGCACTTAAATTATTTGCTACTAATTTCTTACCTGTTAGCTATTATTGTTGCTTACATACCAGAAAAATCCTTCGAAGAGTAGATCATTGATTGCAACTGACAAAACCGATAAAAAAGATTCAAATGTCAGAAAAATGATACAGAATTGTTTACATATAATTTCAATTACAAGTACGATTTGCAGTATTTTATTTAATTGATATAATTTTCAAACTTTTTAATTAAATGTTAATGAATAGTTATAACATAAGAATTGCTCATCGATGCAGTTAAGCATTATTTTGTAAGATCTGTAATTTCAGTGAAGTAATCTAAAAATTTTATTCCAAGAAAAAATTGTAATATTTAATGATCGATAAAGGTGTTATTAATGATAGCGCAAATGATTTTTAGCAAAAAATGCAAATATGTTTATATTTACAGCTTTAATTTGTATAAAAATTATTTACAGTCATATTTCAATTTGGAAAGCTGGACGCGAAGAAATAGGATTAATACTGAAGAAATGTGATAGTTATCTTTTAATTTTGTATTTGATATCAATGAATGAATCAGTCATTTGAAGTCAGTCTTTTTTCTCTTTAATTTTTTCTGCACTTTTTTTCTTTCTACTTAATAATTAATAACGTATACCTTTCAAATTGGTAAAAATATTAACATATTAACATTTACAAACATAACGCTATTCGAATGAATCAGAAGCTAATTTACTCCAAGCTGTGTATTACAACTTATTGACAACAGCTTAATTCGAAATGACGCTACCGGATGTTAGCTTACTTCATATTTTATTTCATAGTTTATGTTTAAGATTTTGAAAATACTCATATCATCAAGAGTTATTACTTCTAAATGATGTTATTATCAGTTAACAATCTTTTGAAGCAATGCTAATTGTGACAATCTAATTACATTAAAGAATATATGATACGTCATTTACATGAACTCTTACTATCATACCACTTTTATCAGAGAACTCTGAACGGGAAATCTCAATGGAATTTATCTAAGAAATTTTAATACAGACTGTACTATCAATGAAACCATTTATACTTCTTTGTAACTGTTGTTATCTTTTCTGCAACTCCAACGGTTGCATTATGACGGATCAGGTTAAGCTGCTCGAGAAATTTTGTCCGATAAGCGCGACATCGCCAAAACAATATATAATAATTGTTGCCATAGTTAAAGAGCAATAAAAGGCATGAAAAGGATGATATATTGGACTGAAAATATCCATTTGTGGAATGAAAATTTTAAGGACTTTGTTAAAAATGAAGGATATTAAGTAAATAATTCTGTAATTTAATAATTTAAAATATTGTTGATAAAGAAATTTAACTCACAATAGTTTCTATTGAAACAGGCAGCAAATTGAGGATAAATAAGATGAAAGCTGATAGAAATGAGGTTAAACAATTAGCAACCATTGTTATAAGCATTGAATTAGTTAATTGATTTTGACGAACATAAGCTGCTTTATCATGTTCAGCTACAATCAATGAAATTTCAAATATCATAGATGAATGTTGCTACCATTAGCTGAGAAAATATGCATTAATGTAATTAATGTAATAGTTGAAACTAATTCTCTCCCAAGAGATACATTCAGCGAAACACTACCAAATGAGTAAGAGTAAAAATCAGCACATTTATCATGTAAGTATCAGTGATCATTACGTCTATTATTTACGTGAAAGATTACGACAAAGATTATTTTTAAACTTCATTCTTAATTTTCAATTAAAGCAATAGGAATAGGTTACGATAGATAAAGACTACTCAATAAAAAAGTTCAACCAGTTCAAAAATTCCTTAAATTTTTTCATGAAGTAATTTTTATCAGACTGAAAACTTTTTTTTAAAGCTGTATCTAATCAAAAGTAACCAGTTGAGCTGATAAATTAAAAGTTAGCTATTATATTACGACAACCTCTTCATGTATCTTAGAAAAAATCGAATGTAGAATTGATTGATTAAAGATATAGCTGACATGTTATCATATTATCATTAATATCTAAGATATGAAAATTTGAATAGTTACAGAGATTTTGGAATTCAACATGAGAACTATATCCTATCATTTGATTATTTTGAACTTCAATAGTTTTCTAGTTTTACTGTCATTAATATGAATGAGAAACATACATAGTCCATGTTGTTTTGAAGCATTTCGTAGTAAGTAATAATCGATAACATTTAGTATGAAAACCGCTACAGCTATGCTTACAGAACTATAACTCCAAATGGTCATTAATTCTGATGAATAGGCCATTGTTTGATCACATGGTTCTATAAGCTGAAAAATCATTACTTCATTTTCACCTTAGTTTAAGCTTAAAAAATTTTCCTTGAAATTAATTTTCGTTTTTGTTTTCTTTAGATTCATACTTCGTCATCGGCAACAATAAAACCAGCAATAAGAAGAGCAGTTGAGTAAATAAATCCGGTACCAATAGCTATAGCAATGAAAGATATCGTACGTGTTGTTCGATATCTAAAATTGTTTTTTTTTTTAATTTGATATTGAATGTTACTTCAGTTTCAAAGATATTTCATTGATTAGAGAAAATTATGGTTGAGAAAACAGTATCTCATTCAATAATTAAATGACTAATATCTGTTATGGATTTATTATTGTTATTCAATGTTATCAACGGTATTTCATTCCAGAGAACTTACTTAATGGGTAATCGTACGGCGATAAAACGATCAATGGCAAGAAATAATATGATAATATTTGACATATTAAACGAATAGCAATGTAAAAAGATGGAACGATAACAAATCACTCGTTTCATAATCGATTTATTAAGGAATATTTCAATCACTTTCTTCCATTCATACGTTTCATTGATCTACAAAGTGTACTTCTTATCCGATCAAATGGTAACTATTCAATGATACTAATACGAATTTTGTTTCGTGAATAGGATTTAGCGTAAGAAAATCCGATTATATGATAAGTGACTTCTCTCGGCTTCAGAGAATCCATAAATATAAATGTATATTTGCGTGGTAATATATTTATTTAAATATTTAGTTTGAATGAATATCGTAGAACTAAATCTTATCGTTGTATTTTGTAAATGATAAAAGTCTGTGTTCCTTTTGTTTTCAAAAATAAATCTGCGAAAGAAAAATTACAAAATCGAAAACTGCGATAATTGCCACCAGTAAACTATTCCGATTCCTCAAATCTTTGAATTTCCAAGTGGCATAAATTAAGTTCAAATTGCCGAACATGCCTAGAATTAGCAGTGGTACCATAAATATTGCTACCACTGTCAGAATCTTCATTTTTTTCCTGGAAGATAATATTTATTGATATTATTCACAACAAATAATAAATAAATTATCAGGAAATTTTCGACTATGAATTATTCTCTTATCCTTATTACATTTTCATAGGAAAAGTTTTTTATGGTAAACTTGTGTAAATAATTTGAAGAGTTGAGAAATGATGATTGAACTATTCCTGCATATTACTTTTATAAAAAAAATAGTTTTGTTTTTCACATATTTTAAAAATCTATTACTCATTTTGTTTATTAAATTTAGTCTCGAGAAACGCTCTAATATTCCATTAACAAATACTCGATTTCTTTCTAATTCTATTAAATAATTTTCTAGTTGAACTGACCAACTCAATAATCTTTTTTCTTTTTTAACTCACTTTGGATGTGTGTTTCCATGGGCACTTTATATCATTTAAAAGCTAAGGTAAGGACAAGAATATGATGATATGGAAGCCATTTTCTTGATCTCAAACTTCACTCTTCAAATTCATCATTAATCATGATTTCAGATATCACTCCTTTTGGCTAAAGACCACGGAAGAGAAGTTTCAAAAGATTTTTTTAATAGTTATATCAATCGAAATATGAAATGTTTTAGCGTTAAACCACAAAAAGTATCTTGAATAAATATCAAAATTGCAGTTCATCTATATCCAAAGGAAGCTATCCATATTCAAATCAATGATAATAAAATATTTAGAACTGTTAGTTTAAATATTTGAAAAAAAGAACACAATATAACATTTCTACAATATTTTTCCTTTCATGAATAAAATCAATGAGATATCACGAGTATAAATAGGTCTTATAGTATGTTGAATCTTCCATATCAAACAAATATCATGAAGATGAAAGGTGGTAAGAATTACTTTGATTAGACAACTAATTCTAATTAATGTTTAATCTTTTGACAGGTGTGTGCAATCGAGATTTATCGCAAAGTTGCACTTTATGTTAAATAATTACTTATTCAATGAAATTTTATTTCCATCGCTAAAAATTCCACGAATGAATACACGTTTATTCATTACTTTAGTAATTCTTTACTACGTCATTCAAAAGCAGAAATAACATATTATTCGGCCTTTCTGATAAGGTCATAAAGTAGTTGTGATCTTATTAAGATAAAATAGAAAATGGTCTAAAATTTCTAAGATATGCTTCAAAAATATCATCATCATTTTATTGAGAAAAAATTAAATTTTTGTGAATTCTTCAAAAATTATATTAATTAAAAAAAGGAAACAAGAGATTTGTGGCTTGCAACTAATATTGCGTGCTTTAATATTCAATGCAAAGCTTACATATTGAATAATAATAATAATAATATTCAGTGATTTTCCAGGTAAGGATAATCAGTAATGCGACAATTTAGAATGTCGAAATGAGTCAAACTTCTTTTGAAATCAGATTAAAACGAAATATGGTAAAAATAATCAAATTAAAATGAAACGAGTAAAAATAATTGCTTACAGCGATTAGCGGAAGTTTGAGACTTCAATAATAACAAAACAGAGGAATTAATTTCAATGTGCCAGGAGTTTAAAATGTGCCAGGAGCAAAATAATCAGCCTTAGTCTTAGAGAGGTGAAAAGAATGAGAGAAAGAGGAGGAGAATATTTAGAAATTCAGCGAAAATATTTCAATATTTCATTATTAATGAAATTTTTACGCACAAATATCAAATTTTCTTATGATTCTATTAGACTATTTTATAGTAGAATTAATTATCAATCAGCTAAATTACTTTGTTTATAATTCACTCCTGATATATCTATCTCATTCCCATTTCATTGAAAGGTAATGAAATCAGAGGAGGCCATCATAACTTTTTTTTATTCATACCTCAACATTATTAATAATACCAGTTTCAATTTCATTCTGTCTCATTCTGCCCAAAGACAAAACAAACAGTAAGCTGCAAATTGAGTGAGAAAACGATACCACTTGGTTATGTCGATGAAATATCAATCTGTTTCAGTGCTAAATTGCCAAACGTACTACTGAATAAAAGTGAATTTTAGAGAATTGTTGAAATTTAAGAAAATAGGAATTCAAAAATTAATATTAAGTTGTATATCTTGCACTCATCAATTAATTTATTGGTAATATTCAGTTATCCTTTCTTCATGTAAATATTTCTAACAGACCTTTACATTTCAAACTCTAGAATTGACATTATAACACTTTGACCTTCATTGTCTCAGTATGTTAGTGATGCTTTTTATTATCATTAAGCTCAGTTAGATAATAAATTGTATCAATTATGATCATATCTTTTAATCTAGAAATACCATTTCAGGAGGAATTCTTGAATGAAAATAGATTCATTATTATGTCAATATACAGAAATAAAAATTGAATTATCAGTAAAATTTAAAGAATCATATTTAAAACGATAGTTTTAATTTTCTCTTCAAAAACAAAGCAGGATTAAAAGTTATTTGCTGAAATTAGCTCTCTTAAAAAATCGTGCCCACTTTTCTCCTTTTAACTTCTTCCTCATGAATTCTCCTTTCAAGATATTTTGGGACAAGGAGTTCATAGCGTCTCAATGGTAATTATTGAAGACCATGTTATGAATTTTTTCGATACTTATCATATTAATATTTATCGTTGGTTGTTTCTCTCTCGTGCACTGGTTGACGAACGTTTTAAGTTTGGCCGAACTCTGTAGCTAAGAATTGATTGATTAAACTAGGCACTTTTTCTCCTTGTAATTCTCATAATGGTATAATGGATAAAAGAGCTTTTCGATGATGGATTTAAGTTTAATGTTAAAATAAATATGGGAAGAAGCCTCAAGCAGTTTTTGCTTTTTATAAACAATCATTCCGTTACATTTGGACACTAAGATCTTTTGTTAACCTCTATTGCCAATCCATGGACTTATTAGATAGATTTGAAAATAATTGGTAATAATTTTTGTTTCAAAAGTTCCCGTGAGATTTTTCTTTTTAGATCATCAGGAAATACAGTACAAAATGATGCATACGCGTGGTGCAGCACCAGTCATTGTACTTAGTCAAAATACGACCAGAGAAAGTGGGCATCAAGTGCAAGCTGGTAATATTGCTGCTGCCAAGGTATTTTATTTTATCGTTATTGAATCTTGTAGTGTATTATAATAATATAATCCTCCTCCAGTGCCTTTCAAGTGCACTGTCGTTATCACTCGCTGATATAATGCTTGTTCTAGCATTATCTTATCATCAAAATGATATTTCTTTTGATTATTTTTTATAAAAAATGATGCAGAAAGTATAAAACTGAAAAATTCTGGAAAGGAGGTGATTCAATATTGATTTTTTTGTTTTAGACTATTGCTGATGTGATTCGTACGAGTTTAGGTCCACGTGCTATGCTAAAAATGCTGATGGACCCAATGGGAGGTATATTTTTGTTTAATTTGAAAGAAAGAATAGACTATATTTCTATATTCTTTATGTTTGTGTTTGTGCATTGTTATCGATTGATTAATAAGCGATAGTTGATAGCAACTTCCTCATGCTGATGTAAGAAACGTTTTTTGAACACTTTTCAGTTTTCAGTTTAGAAATTTTTAGTTTACTTAGATATCAGACTTTTACAGGTATAGTTATTACGAATGATGGTAACGCAATTTTGCGCGAAATAACAGTGAAACATCCAGCGGCAAAATCAATCATCGAAATAGCTCGTACACAGGATGAAGAGACTGGTGATGGTACGACTTCGGTTATAGTTCTAGCTGGCGAAGTAATGTCACAGGCACAACAGTTTTTAGACCAGAACATCCATCCAACTATTATTATTCAAGTGAGTCATTCAATTTAGATGTTTCATAACTTAAACACTAACTGAACATTTTGGATATCAGAGTTGTATATAGAATGAATTTACATTCAGGCTTATCGGATGGCCCTGGAAGATATGATTGTGCTCGCTGAAGAAAAATTCAGGTACGTTTACGATCAAAAATTTGAAAGCATGTTCATATAATGGAATTTAAAGCGCCAGTTTGTGCCTCTGTAGTGCTTCTTTAACCCATAATGTGTGTTTGTTTTAATGCTTAGAATTTCTATTTATATTCTTCCTGACAGATGGATTTGTATAACATCTTACTAAAAATGGATAGTCCAACTCTGTAGATTGTTTAGGATTTTCAAATGAAGCTCATTTTTATATAGTTCAAATTGTTGCTTAGATAAAGCTATTTTTCAGCAAACAAATTGACGTAAACAACGATGAAGAAGTCGCTTCCGTTATAAAATCATGCTTAGGTACAAAAATGTTGTCAAAATGGATGGATTTAGCTGTCAAAATGGCTCTAAATGCTGTTAAAACTATCAGAATTATTGAGCAAGGTCATCAAGAAATTGATATTAAGCGCTATTGTCGCATTGAAAAGGTATTTATATTATTTTTGTGCATTCAGTTTCTTTCTTGATTCATATACAGTATTGAATATGTATTATTTTAATTTTAATAGTACTTAAAGCTACCAAAAAATGTTTTAATCATCATCTGAATGAGAACAGCAATCCCTTGACAGTTAATGTTTCCTCATAATTCCATATATATTGCTTAACAACAGAATTGATCTTTAATCAGAAACTATTCTTCGGTATAACTAATACTTGTCCAATTCCAGATACCTGGCGGGCGAATTGAAGACTCTCAAGTGATAAAAGGCGTAGTGTTAAAT
Organism: Cruorifilaria tuberocauda; assembly: GCA_013365365.1. NCBI lineage: Eukaryota > Metazoa > Nematoda > Chromadorea > Rhabditida > Onchocercidae > Cruorifilaria > Cruorifilaria tuberocauda. Next base: position 47,708 of record JABVXU010000230.1, read on the forward strand.
AAAGATGTAACGCATGCGAAAATGTTACGTCGGAAGGAGAAACCACGTGTTGTTCTTCTTGACTGCAATCTTGAGTATAAAAAGGGTGAGAGTCAGATGTCACTGGAAATTATGAAAGAGGAAGATTTTAGCAAAGTTTTGGAACAAGTGAGTCATCGTTTTGATCCATTTTTGTTTCTGTTCTTCCTAACAAATGGATTTGTATACCATCTTGCTTAAAAATGGATCTTCCATAACTCTGTAGATTGTTTAAATTTATTTCTGTGTTAGAGGACGGTAAGATATCCAAAGAAGTCACGTGACTGAAAGGACTGGTTTAACTGAAAGAATCTGCTGAACATATGTTTTACTTTGAAGCATTGAAAGATGAATTATAATAAAAATAAGGGCATTTTTAAGGAAGAAGATGCAGTCAAGAAAATGTGTGACGAGATAATATCCATGAAACCAGACGTCGTTTTCACTGAGAAAGGTGTTTCTGATTTGGCGCAACACTTTCTTATGAAGGCTGGCGTAACAGCAATTCGACGCTTAAAGAAAACTGAAAATAATAGATTGGCTCGGTATGATACTTTGGTGAAAGAGATGATTATATGCATAGGTCAATTACTTCTATAAAACTGGAGGAAAGAGTGATGGAAAAAAAAACGGAAAAATCTCAGTCATGAAGTATTAACATGTTGAAAGACATCCGTGCCATCATAATCTCAATTTCTAAAAGCGATAAAGTTTCTGCAGGTATTGCTTCATTGCAGTGTTACTGGAGCTACGATTGTTAATGATACGCAAGATCTTCGCGAAGAGGATGTCGGCACGAATGCTGATTTATTTGAAATCAAAAAAATCGGTGATGAGTACTACACCTACGTTACTTCAGAAAAAGCTACTGCTGTAACTGTAGTTTTACGAGGCCCAAGCAAGGTAATGTTGAGAAGAAAGAAGTTCAAAGTTGAAATATCTGTTGTTGAAAAACGCGGTATTGTATGTGTCTCGTGAGATAATAGATATTCATTTAAAGTGTTCATGTTTTTCTTCCAGACGAGAAACGTTTTCTGACCCGTTTCATAATGATTACCGTTGAGAATTATGTGTCTGACTTTACTGTTTTGATATAACTCTAATAAAATTTTGAAATTTAGGAAGCTACAAGAATGCGTTATCTAAATTTTAACTGCTGTTCTCGACGCTGACTCGTTGTTTCACTATACCGGTGCTCATAAGCTATTTTCCTTTTCATTTTTTAGGATATCATCAATGAGATCGAACGAAATCTTCAAGATGCATTAAACGTTGTACGTAATGTCATGGTGAATCCGCGTCTTGTGCCAGGTGGTGGTGCTATAGAGATGGCATTAGCTCAGGTTGGATTTCTTATAGTTTATTTGAGTTATTGATTTTGGCCATGCTTACTTTTTAATGACTGACAAGGAAAACAAGAAAAACACAATTTTTAACGTTTGTTAGGTTTCAAGGTATGTAGGTTGCTATAAATAGCTTTGAAGTATTTAGTACATGTGCAGTTTTTGTAGGCTTTGAACGAAAAAGGCAAGTCAATTGAGGGTGTACGTCAGTGGCCATATAAGGCTGTTGCTCATGCTCTTGAAGTCATCCCAAGAACATTGGTGCAAAATTGTGGTGGCTCGACAATTAGACAATTGACAGCTTTGAGAGCGAAACATGCTCAAGCGAGCAATAATTGGACTTGGGGGATTGATGGGTGTACCGGTCAATTGGTGGGTTTTATTTTCTCTGAGTATTTTAAAATCATTTCTGTAAGATTCGTATTAGGTTATGAAGTGTAACGTAAAGTTTTCAACTTCACTAATCATAATCGGTGGTAGTGAAGCAGTAAATGAAGTGCATTTTAGAAGAATAGTAACTGGAATTATTCAAACTTTCTTAAAATTTAAAGGTTTAAGACTTTGTCGATGAAGTGATATTCAGTCAAGTTTTAAGTTCGTTTACCCACTGCTTTACGTATTTTCCGATACACAATAATCAGAAATTTCAGGCTGATATGAATGAATTAAATATTTGGGACCCTTTATCTGTTCGGTTGCAAGTTTTGAAAACAGCGATTGAGACGGGCGTATTGTTGCTGCGAATTGATGACATCGTTTCAGGAACGAAGAAACGTGATGGTACTGGTTCAACTGCTGGAAACGCTGATTCTTGAATTCTTTTCTTTATTATTTCCAAAAATTCCCATTTTTGTTCATTTTTGATTATTTTAAATTTAAGAAACGATAAAAATGACAAAATTTTCAATATTTTTAAATTGTTTTTTAAATTTATGACACATTTTCGATCATTTTTTTTTTCGATCATTTGTACTTCACCGAAACATAGTTTGTTTTTCGCTGTTGATGTACTAGCTTGGAACAGAAGTTATGTTTGTAAAGCCACTATGTTTAACTACAAGAAATGATGAAAATCTGTTGGTGAGACCATTGCTTTTCGTACTTATTTCTCTCGAATTTGGAAACTAATTTGAGAAATGCTATTTGTTGTTAAATATTTAGATTTCTTCTTTTTAAAACATTGCTTAATTGTTACGAAATTTTTGGATAAAATGAAACAAATTAGAAGTTTTTATTACGTTTTACAGCCCGTGTTACGCAATAATAAAGTATTGATAAAGGCGAACAGGCATTGTGGACGTAAAGATGTTTCAGGTTTGTTCGGATTATCCGTTACTTTCACTACCTTGAACATCCCGTTATTACGGGAGGTTCAAAGTATTGAAAGCAACGGATATCATAAATTCAAAATGGAGCAATCATGGTTGGTGGCCGGAACTGTTTATCCATTCCAATCGAATTGTTGGGATGAAGTTGTGATATTTTCAGTTTTATATTCGGTACTATTAGTTTCTTCCAGAGAATGATGGAGTTGGAGCGGTCGAAGAAAAAGAAATGTCTGAAATCACGTGAACTTTCGCCTCCGCCACCAGCCTTAACCCTCGACGAATTGAAAGAAGGACTTATAGATAATGACGAACGTCAGCCATCAACATCGGGAACTAGAATAGAAGATACAACAAAAGTAGGGAGCGAGGATATATCTATCAGTGGAGAAAATATTGTAAAGTCAGAAGAAAAATTCATAGATACCATTTCAACGCACAAATCATCCAGTGTTTCGAGAGAAATTAATGAAACGGAGAAGTTTGCTTTTTTAAAGTGTGTCAAAAAATTTATTTTAACATCTCCGAGCGTATTGAGACCTCATCAACAAAAAAAATCTGACGTTAAGTTTCACATCGATTTTCTTTCATCATTTCTCAATATCGTTTTAAAAAAAATCGCAGATTTTTTGGAGCCTAGGTGATTTTAGATCTATATATAGGGTTATGCTGCCAAGTGAAAGATACTGTACTGAAATTCAGGGTAGTGGAATGTGGTCAGAAGCCAGATAATGAGGTTTTACCTGAAGCGAAAGAGGAAGAGAATGTGGAAGATGTGACACCCAGTCCTGTTCTTGTAGATGATATATATCCGGCTCCAACAGTATTTGCATTCAATTCATTTATGGATGACAAGGAAGCAACAAAGATAGATGACGCAATGAAAAGCATAGCGTAATTATTACAATGGATTAATTTTTGTTGATTTGACATTATTTTGTTGCTTTTCCCTATTAATTATTCTTTAATTTTGCTATTTCCCATTTATATTTTAAACCAAACGCTAGCGTTAGCCTTTGTTCTGTAACTCTTTCTCTCTCAACAAAAGTTGTGTTATCAAACAAAATCAAATGCTCCAATCAGAAAGAAGTATGCAATTTTAATGCATGCTAGTATATTAGTTAGTAAGCATGCCATGCAGATAAATGCAATAAATGCTTCATTCATCTGAAAGAATTTAGTTGACTGTATTTTTTAATCACAGACCGAGTATTTATCCGAATGTGCAACTGAATGAAATAAAGACAGAGGCTTCCCAAAAGATCGATGAATTGTCAATGTTAACTGATTCGAGACAAGTAGAAGAGCACAATATGACTGGGATGAGACAAGCACTGCCCCTGCCGTCGAAAACTCGGTATAACTTTATTTCATTACTTTCTTTATCGAACGGAGTGCTCAACTGTGATAAAAGAGAATGAGGAGACTGGTTGATTCGGGTAAAATTTAAGAAAATAGATAACTGAACTTTGAAAGAACGACAAATTCATTTTGAAAATCACGAGAAAAATTTAGTAGGGTCGATATCATCCAAAATTTGAGGGGTTTTCTGGTTAGTTGATTTGCCATTTATAATTGTAATCCAAATACTAATGCTAGCCCATATCTGTTGTAAAGTGCATTAAATTATTGAATCCTTATTTTATAATTACTCATTTTTGAAGCAGTAAAAAAATTATGAATCAGCGCATAGTCAATACGCATCCATCTCTTTTATTGGAATGCAATGAATATGGATTGCTGACGGAAAACCAATTATTAAAATTTTACCAAAACGAACTATATGAAATCGTGGAGGAGTTCGTGGATGAATTTTTAGAAGTGGGAAGAATTTTGTTCTTTTCCAGATATAAGTGCATGTTTCATTGTCTTATCATATCCATATATAACAGCATTTTTAATAGAACAGTGAATCTCCTCATTATTTTAATTATATTTAACAAAATTCTTATAATTTAAAAACATTATTTTTTAGAAACTTGAAGCAGTGTCAGTCCTTAACTTTCTTTTTTATAGCATGAAGAATTTCCACAACATAGTTTGCATGAGTATTTGAAACGATATAAAGAAGTATGTGAGCATATCGATGCGAAAGAAATTGATATCATGGATTGCGAACAACTAGTGAAAGAGTGTGCTCGAGCATCGTGGACAGCTGAAAATCGAGTTATCAAGCAAGAAGTAATAATGAGTTTAAGAAAACTATATCTTTATTTTAGAACTTTGTTTACTTGAATTTTAAAGAAAAACAGTGATTTGAAATCTGTTTCAATAGAGCAAAATATAATTTAGTCTTTTTACGATCCTTTCACATTATCAATGTGGTTAATAGAACTTTTTCGTGTCTCCCTAATTTGTTCCCATTGCATATGTATGGTTTGTGAGAGTTACTCTAATTTGTTTTTCTTTTTTTTTCTTCCTGATAAGAGCGTTTTTTACGAGAAAAGTAAGCTCCCTGCATAATTACAGTTTCATATAACTTGACATAATTCAATGTTGCCCATATAATCAAGATGGTGGAAGATTTTACAGGAATCTTCAAGTTGCTATTAGTATTCTTAATATATTATTATAAAAACCTCGTCGAAGGAATGTGTTAACTATCTGGAATGGTCTGTTTCACTCATTTACCACATCATTCATATTTCATCTACTGAAAATTTATTTCTAAATTCATTCTAGGGACGATGCGGTGAACAGAAATATGCAACAGGTAGTTCAACTTATTTGGTCGCGACGTTTCATCCCGAAAAAGCCGCAGAATTATCTCGTTTATTGAAGCGTGATGTATCTGCACGTCTCGATTCATCGTTGAGTTTACAAATTCAGGTATTTATAACAATGCACTTCTACGATCTTTTCAACTTACCATGTAATACCTGCAAGCAAAAATCGATTGAGTAATCGCTTTTTCACTAAGTACTATTTGGTAAGAAAAAAATACCTATAAATTCATTGGAAAAAGGATGTTACACTGAAATTTGTTGTTTTTAAAACGACGATTATTCTGATAACCGAGTCGTTTCATTTAATTTGTAAGTTAATTAATGACTGCGTAGCTATATCATGTTGTGATATAAGCTGAGGCTCAATATTTCAAAATATATTATTTAAAATCAGGTGACATCAGCTCGGATAACGAATTATTTTCGAAAGTTTAATTAATTATGAAAAAAAACATTTATATATGTGTTTCTTCCTGCTTTCAGATGCGTTCTCTTGCATTGCAAATTCAATGGCGTGTTGTTGAGTATAACAACGCTTTTATGATGGAACATCATTGCAATATAGATAGCCCACCGTGTTGTTAGTTTTGCAGATCCATTGCATTACACAAAAATTGCTATGATAATACCATTATTTGATATAAATCAAGGCACTATGAAATGTCTTGATAGTACCTGGCAAAATATGATATCATATGTTCTTTATTCAGAAACTGGATCACAAACTTATTTTAATTTTTAATGTTTTTTTCTAAAAGAAAATTATCCTTTCCATCGGAATTAGAGCATTATTTTAATCATCTTATACTTCCTATGTTTTTTTTAAATTTTAGTTCTTCCTGGTAACATTGATACTGTAAGTAGGCGAAATCATCGTAATGCACTTTCGGATCTGTTCCATTATTTACGTTATCCAGATCTTCCTTCGCGGTTCGTAACCGCCGTATCTGGATGGATTAGTGAATTGGTAAGTTTCATATTCGAAATCGCTCTTTATAATTTTTGTGCAAGAAATAAGTGCTTTTTTTTATAAAGGAGCTTTCAAATGATTTTTCTTTGAATTTTGCAATTCAGGTAGCTGTTCTTCTGAAAGCATGTACTTCCTCTGACCAGCAGTATTTGTTATGTCAAGTGCTTCGTCTAGTTTCACCAGTATCTCAATGGGCAGCACCATTACTTCAATCATATATCGAAATAGACTGCATGAATGATCGTCTTATTATTGATAATTATATAGCAATGATGAGCTTGTTGCTTTCATCCATACGGCGAGTATTAAATCTATGATTCTTAGTCTTAAAGCTCTTTTTATAAAATTCACATAGGTCTTGATTGACATAAGATGATGCTGGTATTGATCATTTTTGTTGGTACAAGTCGAATTTTTCTTTTCCTTTTTAGCAATTTACACTTGGTAGATGTGTCGTTCTTTGATTAAACTTCGTAATTTTGAGTTTTGATAAATTATAATTTAAAAAATTACAAGGTTTTCAGGGGTCGTGAAAATTTTTTGCGACGTATAACGAATGTTGAAAGTGAAAACAGTGCTTGGATTGTTATAAATGACGATGGAACCGAGGTGGTTTACGAACTTTAACATTATTAATTAACCCTCTGTAACCTGTATTGTTGAAATAAGAGGAATTTAATATACTTAAATTTGAGCGGTTATAATAATCTTAATCATTAGTCAGTGATTTTGAAGAGTTATTCAAATAGTATGCATCACTAAAATCTAAAATTTATAAAGGACTACTTTTCTAGAAGAGTGGGTCTGTAGTGACCGTGAGTGAAACTGATTTGATCGCATTTCTTAACCAGTTCAGTGCTGAAGCTGCTTTTGCTAAAGCAATTCGGTGTTTCGCTATCACTCTGAGTAAGTTTATGTGAGAAGAACTAAACTGTTCAAATTATTCAAAAATTATTCGAATTGTTCAAATTCAAATTATTTAGAACTAATATTTACCAAGCTATAATACCATTGTGAATTTTCTAGAGTTAATTTACTATCACTATTTTTTAAGGATTGGATCCAATTAATCAGGCTTTAACTTTGATTGCTTTTGAATTGGTGCTGATTAAAATATTTAACGATGGCTTATACACCTATGGCACATCAAACTATCGCCAATTTTGTAAACAAATTGGCTATGCGTTACGTCAAAGCGTTATGTAATTTTTTCGAATAATTCATGCATCATGGTTTATATGATTTGCCAATTGCTTATTTTTTTCTCATCAAGAGTTGTATTTGGTTCAATTGAGGTCTTCAGCAAGCTCAAAAATATTTTTCTACAATGTGATAATATGGATGAGCTCTGTAAATAAGAATTAAGAATTACTGGCGGTATCCTGAAAATTTTTTGTCTGTATCATCGGTAATTTCACCAGTGGTTTTGTGGAGAAATTATCTGAAGTTCGATAATATTAGATTCTGAATCATGTTTGGAATACTGTTGTTCCGTTATGAAGTGTAGAATTCATCAGTAGAATTACATGTTGATAATTCTTATTTACAAATGCAAACAGTCCAGACTGAGCTGATATGAATAAATTGCAGATGTTCAGCAGAATTTTTGAAAGTTATCAAAGACGTGCTATCAGTTACTGACGTAGAAATAGTGCAGAAAGAATTTGACCGCATTGTTCTACATGCCGTATATTATATCGTTAGCAAACAGAGGTATTTTATTTTATGTATTGTCAATTAGTTTCCTTTATAACGCATCATTTGCAACTCCTTGGCAAAATTGCTGTTGCCAGTATTGACAACGGGTGTTATTCTAACTCAGTTACTGAGACAATCACATACTGAATATGATACTTTTCTGAAATATTCATGAATATCAGTCGTTCATTTCGGCTTGAAACATCTGTCAATTAGACTACTGATTATTTGTTGCCAACTTTCTAAAATTCATTTTAACTTTTATATCAAAAAGTGAATGTTGGAATAATTAAAGTCGTTTCAGTCTTGGCCTTCTGCAATTTGTAGTGGACTTGCCATATAATTTTGCAAGTGAAACGTGTCGAATGCGTTGTCAAATACTGTTAAGGCGAAAAATGGCAATAACAATAGCACAATTATACGAATTTCCAGATGAAGATTTGCCAAATATTGTTGAAAAAGGTTTGTATAGTATTTATTAATTTTATTAGTTTTCTCTTTAAAAAAAGAAAAGAATTCGAGTAATTGTGAGATTTCAAATTAAGGAAAAGTTTTCTATACTTTTTTTCATTTTTAAAGCTGGCAGTTTATTTGACAAACTACCGGATTTACCAAGTGACGATCGCATTTATTTGATTTCGACTTTAGCAGCCATCATTTCTGCATCAAATTCAAATGTTGATTCGTTCACCGTTGAAATACTAAATGTAGGCCATTTTTTATTGAATACTGTGATTCAAAAGCCTTTTATATTTTCACTGAACTTTTGTTTATACTCAAGAATTACAAAAATTATTTATAATATGATAATTTACATCTCTCTAAGATATGCTTCCTCGATGTTTCCATGCGTGATCATTTTTATAAAGCTGGTGCTGAGACAATTGGAATTCTTATCGATAAGCATCCGTATATTCTTCAGAAAATATTGCTTTTTATTGATCGAAATCTCGATTCTCTTGATGAAGTAAGTAATTTCAGTCTCATAGTCGCATTAATTTTTAGTTCTGCATTGATTATTGGAACATTCAGGACAGAGAAAAATAGTAGCATAATATTTTTGTTTAATATAATTCAGCGTTCGTTTGAAAATCCATTTAATCCAAATTCAGTTAATCATCAATCTTTTTTCTGTCTAAAATTGCTTAATACTGTGCAACGTTAACTTTTCTCAGTTTAGTTGAAACTTCTGATTTTTATATCCTTTCACCAGTGGGAATTTCTTGAATGTGTATGAATAGCAAATCATAATTTAAATATTGAGCCAAAGTATCAAACTCCTTTTCAGTATGCGGTAGAAGTACTTTCAGTAGCACCTTTATCAAAATGTCGTCTGTTAGTAGATGATGTTGGCGTAATTTGTGGAAAATGGTTGATCAATAGGCCACCAAATCACCCGGCCTCCAGAATTGCTAGGCTAGCACTTTTTTACTGTTAAGATTAATAGCAAAAAAGAGAAACGAAAATTATTTTCATTCATTAAAATTTTCAAGAATTAAAATTTTATAAGCTTTGTCAAAGATTTCATCATTCATTATGAAAAAAATTTTAATGTTTGCAAGGTTCAATCAAGACTAGTTAAGGCGTGTGCTGGGTTCTATGAATTGGGGAACGGATGACGATGGAAAACTTTGGTTGCAGCCTGAAGTACATATTGTTTGTGCCGATACTCTAGTTAAAGGGCATATGGCCCAGTGTAAAGCAACTAATGGATTAATTTCGAAATCTTGGAACAAAGTCGCTAAACTGGCATCAAAAGTACCTGATTATGAGCATCAGTTTGATGCTTTCTGCTGGGATATTTTGGTACGATTGAAATTACCGCTGCAGGTACATTTCATTTTGATGTTTTGTATTGTAGAAAAATTATTTCTTGAATTAATTGAAGTTCCATGTTTTAACAATATATTCTGCACTCAAAAATCCAATATCAATATCAGTATCTATAAATAAAAAAGGCTTCTTCTTAGAAGATTTACACTTAGGTCTAAATTTGCGAAAAAAATGTTAATACTAAAATCTTTTTCTTTATTAACATTAATTACCAATCATTACTAGTTTAAGCATAAGATCTTTTGAATTTGGGAATGTCTGCTACTTTTGTTTCGTACTTCTTTTTGTGGATTTTTAATTATTCATTTGCCGTTTGCTTTCCAAATAATATTAAACAAATAATATGAGACTTATAAAACTTCTTTTTCAGGCAGGTATTGTGAATATCCAGTCAGTGAACGATCTTGCTTCCTTCTTCGTTTTTATTATCCAGCGATCATTATTAAGGTTTTAGTAATTTTGTTGTTTTTATAGGGCCCGTAGGACATCATTTTTTTTTTCATATTTCCATATTTCTTCCATTGTCAAAGGCAAGACATTGAAGTGGTAATTCAAACGAAACTTTTCTTAAAGTTTTAATCAGAAAAAAAACTTCCAGTGTCGATGAATTTTTATCATCAGGCTTATCATTATGGTCGGAGCTTATTACATCCGGTTGCTATGTCGGATCAGTAGTGATCCTTGCACGACTTATTTCATCATTTCCGAATGCAGTCAATATCTTAATTTCGCAAGAAATGTAGTCCAAGTTTGAATATCAAGTTCTAATGTATTTCAATTTTTTTGTATCATTTCTCTTCATGTTGGTGAACTTTCATAGTTAAGTATGACTATTAATTTTCGAATTTTCTTGCAGTTTCACACAATGTCTTGATCGACTACTTCTATGTGATTTATCTTCTTATACGGCTCAACTGATTGCTGGTGCCAGTAAATTTCCTGGTCCAACTATACGACTTTTGGGCTCAGCTATTACAGTTTGTGCTGAGCTATTGAATTTATAAATCTAATGACATTTTTGGAACTTCCAACTTTTCTGTACGAATCCTACAACAACTTCTTACCTGACCCTTGAAACTTCTCACGAGATTCAAATTTTGAATGGAAAATATAGATCTATAATAAATTTCAGTACCATATAAATGAAAAATTTTCGCAAGTACAATTATGCGGTTGGATACAACTGTTGTGTTGTAAAAGGCCTACTCAGTGGAACACTGATAAATCTACGCTTTATCTGCTAGGAATATTGGTCCGTGCAGCATTTGCTAGGGATCAAACAGAATTATTGGGCATTCCGGAATTACTTAAAGCCAGCTATGCTGTATTGTTACAGGTAAATTTTGTCAGAAGTTATGATGATGTTTTAAAGATTAGTTTACAATGAAAATTTGTATGTCGAATTAAAATTATATATAAACGAGTAAAACAGTAGCACGACTGTGTAATGTGGCCATTTGTTTAATTTATAGAGTAGTTAGATTACCTAGGACGTCAAATTTTATATGTTCAACTTGATTTGAGTAACTTGATTTCCAAAGCATTTTGAAGCTAAGTTTACTGAAGGACACATCACTTCAGCAACTGATTTATAATTTGAATGCTAATTTGCAGCAGTGGAAAGATGGATCAAAAAGTATGCTATCATGGTTCGCAAGTGATGACAGCGTTCCTCCTGTTATTGATTCCTCAAATTTGGATGTTTCACCATGGGCGTCCTTTGCACTATTATTAGTTGAACAGCAAAGTCATGAAGCCTTTTATGAAGCTTTATACCAAGCAATGAGTAAACATCCAAAAAATAGTTTGGATCAATCTGTGAAGGTATACTGTACTGTTCAAATAATCAAGTTTACAGTGCATTCAAATTAAATTGAGTACAGTATTCAGCGATATTAAATTTTAATCAGTATTATAACATCAATATCTAGGTTGTATTATTACAGTAAAAGAATTGAAATTAACAATATTTATATTTGATTTAAGTAATGATTCAGTAACTCTGTATGCATGCGTAACTAACAGTTTAAATCTAAGCCCTTCTTCGTTCCCAAAGATGTTACATTTTGCATCTTTATTTTCAGCTCTATCTTATTTTTATTTTGTTTACTTCAATTTAAAATATTTCAGATTTTTTAATGCCCAATTCAATGTCACATTATCATAGTCCGATATTTTATTTCATCATTGTATTACTATCATTGTTATTATTATCATTTCCTTTTCTAGAAGGCGGCATCCAAATCCCATTTGAACATTCCGATTGAGCGGCTACATTTTCATAAATGGTTACAGTTTGCATGCAGTGATAATGTTAAAGAACATCCGATCTTCCCTGTTATTCTGCAGAATTTAGCAATTCATTTATATTCACGGAAAATATATTGGGCGTAAGTATTGATTTATCCATTATTTTCTTCATTTGATATTTGTTATATATCGTGCACCACTGAATAATCATCATGAAACGTATTAGGCAATACATGAATTCATTAAATAAACACAAGTTTCTAATCCAAAAAACATTTAATTTCATTTAGTGCTCAGATCTTCTTATTATTTCTATATTTTTGTTTTCATCTTATGTAGTATAATTTTCAGGAGAAAATTTTGCTTCGGTGAGAAGTATCTTATGAATTCATCCAGTATGTCTCTGTTTGAGAAATTAAGAGAAAAAATTTTACCTCAAATGGAATATAATAGTGAAAAGGGTATCTCTCTGTTTTATAAGGTAAAATCATTTTTCATATTCAATTTAATATATTATATCATATAACATTAAAGTTATTCAACATAAAGTTTCAATAGTATTAAATAAAACTTAATGTATTTAATATATATTTAGGATTTGCTAATATTTTGAGTAAATAATCGTCATTCTGGAAATGTATTAGGTTCAAATTGTTTGAAATGTAGTCGGTAATAAATGTCACAAAAATTCATTAGAGTCGGCAATGATTTAAAGAATGTGGATTATATAATTTAAAAATGACATGACTTTTAGGCGTGAAATCGATCATTTGTCTGTCTTCCACTTTGTTTATAATGAAATAAATACAAAAGCTCTTCATGATTTTAATAACCATCTAATGTTGAATCTTGCAGAACTTTTAATGGGGAATTCCATCTTGTATTTTAGGCATTTGCTCAATGGTTGTCGAACCCAAAAATCTGCAGTACATCATTTCATGCTTTTAATGACTTTCTGCTCGACCATTTACTGCAGTTTATTGTTGCAAATGATTTCGTTAGTTATATGCAGCAGATTCATTAATTTTTTATAAAAAATTTTCATGAGAACCTTATTCATTTTTTATTAGTAACAGATTGACGGATTCAATTTCATGGTACGTTAATCTTACTTCATTTCAGCATCCTTGGGTGGAATATCTAAATATAAATGGAATACAGAAAAAAATCAATGATGAACAGAAGGTTTGCGAATTTTCATTCATTTGACATTTAAAAAAATTTTTTCAGAATATTATTTTTTCTTCATTTCCACTTGACGAATGGGACAAAATAACAGTTCACTCAAATTTTGGATTAATTATTCGTAAGATACAATCATTTCTAATTTTGTTTTGCAGCTGTATATATTTGCATGTCATCTTGGTTCGCTTGTGATCAACCCGCCAGTTATCTCAGTCCGCAACCTTACACAGCTAGTAGCTCAATTCAATAAACGCAATCAGGCACTGCCTTATCCGATTATACCGCTGCATCCCACTCTACCACGAGAAGTTCCCTTCGATTTATCTATTTCATCTGATAGTCGTCATTGTCTTACGCCATACGCTTCGTATTTAAGAGCAATCAACGAGGCTGCTAGGTTTTCATATATTTCAAGTAAATTAAATCATTTAAAGAAATTTTATTTTGAAAATTTTTGGTAAGGAAATGAAACGAATTTTCAAATTCGTTGAAACAGTAGTAGATCGAGATTTAAAATGTATGATTTCACCAACTGTTTTCATAACTTATTCAAGAATTACAGAGTATTTGTTGGTGCAAAGGATCAGATAGAAATGCTGGATGATGAGTACATCAGCTATTATCCGGACCTATATAGCAAATCAGCCACTGAATTAGTTATTATGTTAAAATGCGGTAACACTTTTGGTACCAAATGTGCTAATCCTATGGCATCTACAGTAATTGTTACAGCAAGTCGATATCAGGTATAACACTTATCTTGCATTGGTATTTGAGAAGCATCGTGCTAATTTTCGAAATTTCAAGTTTTTGAAACAAAATGATTTCAAAGATTAGAATTTAAAACAAAATTTAAAAGAAAAACTCAATTGTCTTTCTCATATATGTTTTCTAGACGTCTGTGGAAACTAAAATGAAGGCTAATCGTCAAAAAAGATCCGATGAATTGGCAAGCGTTTTTTCTAAGTTATTTGAGCAAACATCACTCTGTTGTGCTAACTTGGAAAATATGGTGGTGTAAGTGATTAAAAGTTTTGTGATTTATTTTTTTCATTTGGACCCAGCTTTCAATTTTAGTGCTAATTTTGTAACAAACGAAATTGAAGTTTAGTATGATGAAGAAGTTTAGAGAATTAGAAATTCAGTTATATTTCGTTCTGCTAATCAATTTGTTTGGTACAATGTAACACAATAAATATAAATACATAATATAGTCAAAGAATTAGAAAATGATTCCCGACAATATAAATATACAAAAGACTTCTTTTTTCAGTAAAATGTATAATTATGTGGAAGATGTTGACTCTCTTTCTGCAGCACATGCAAATCTTTTGCGTGATGCAGGTCGAATATTGTTTTATCATTCCACTTCTTCCATCACCTCATTGGAAATGATTTTTCCAGCGGCAGCAGATTCCTATGGATTCGTTCTAACGAAACTTGGAAAAGTTGGTTTTATTTGAATGTATTTTCTTTTATTCTCCCTCAAAAAGGATTGGAATTGGAAAGCTTCCAAAAAGAGCTGAGAATTAGACATGATGAAATCTTTTCAGTTAATTTCTGCTATAGATCATTTATCTCTACCCTGTTTTCAAAAAATATATTTAACATAAAAAGTAAGGCAGTCAATGGTGAAATTTTTATTTATTACTTGGTCCAAAGCTCAATAACCTTTTGTTTGTAGGCATTTATTGCTGACAATCCACATGAACAGAAGAATTTAATGCGTGTTATCCTGAATGGTTCTCATTTAGCTCATCTTCTGACGCCATATTTTACCCCTCATTGTGTCCCACCGGCGAAATTACTTCATTTATATACATCTTTAAGTAAAGCGATCCGTGATCCGGTCACATCATCAGCCGCGTTAGCTTTATTGTCACAACTAGATATCAAGAATGCTGGAGACAGGTTAGTCCTTATTTCTTAAACATTAAATTCTTTCTAAAAATTAGAGACCAGGAGGCACATCTTTATTCAGTATGCAGAGTGCCATCAAGTGGTTTATAATCGCAGTGGTCAGAAATAGTTTTGTTCAGTTTTCTCTAAAGTTGTGCATGTTGAGGGCGAAAAGGGTTAATTATTTTGAATCTGAGTCTGGAACTTATTTGGAACAGTATATTGTATTATTCCAGATTACCGTCCCATCAATTTTCACAGCTTATGCCTGCTGCATTTGAAAACCTGATTTCAATATCAGATGCTTCATTGCCATTGTACGATGTTTGCGCAAAGCATTTCATTCATTCCGTATTTCATCGATTTCCAAGCAATTTTATTGATGGCTTTAAGCTTTCACTTGCTGGTATGGATGGCTGCAGCATTTTTTTCCTAAAAATTTTTCGTTATAAACGAAAAGTAATGTATGTAATTGAATTCTATCTCAAAGATGCGGGATTTGGGATGTGTAAATATGCTTAACATAGCTCTGAATTCTTGACTAAAACTCCACTTCAAGGAAAAGTTTATTAAATTATAATAAAACTTTTTGTATTTTTCTAGCATGCGATACAAAAAGTACACCAGCCTTCATATTTGATGAAATCATCAAAAAATTTGGTGCAGAGAAAGCGGGCGTAGTGGATACTAAACCAGAGTATATTATAGATATCATAACTGTATGTTTTATATGTGGATGTTCTGAATTTTGCTCTGAACTTCAGTTCAAGTTTAGCTCGATTTATTTCAAATTGTATTGAATAGTTTTGAATCATGCCAAGTAATTTCAAAGACAAATCAAAATCAAATTATTTTATTAATCCTTACTTAACAATATGCTATTTATCATGTTTTCTATTTTTTGCTTGCAATATTTAGATTAGTTATCCCCAAAAGATGATCCTTTTTATGGAATTATAGAATTAAACTATTTTAGGCGTCTGCTGCAAGTGAAGCAGTCGTTACACAATTCAAAAAGTCTAGGAATGAATTATCTACCAGACTGTATAATGTTTGGGCTGATTATCTACCAAAAGTGTCACATTTGGTTCAGTTTTTCTTATACAGTGCAACATCTTTATCATTTAATTCCGAACAGCCCATCGGAAAACTTGAATCAGGTTCCTTCCTTTTCTAATCGTTGATAATTTTTCTTCATGTTTTGAATTTTTGCAGAGTGAATATGGTCGTAATGGGTTTTTATTCTTTTGAACTATTAATAATATATTTTTATTTTATGAAGTTAGCACAGAATAGGAAGCATATTGTTCTTTAGATATTCACATTGTAGCAATTATCAAGCATATAGCTTGCTACCTGAAATTAATTTAAATGTAGATTCGATTTTATCTTTCAGCACTTTCATGTTTTAATGTTAGTACTAGTTGAGTTGAAATAAGTGACTTTCCTATTGCTTTTGAATTATATAATTTATTTATCGTGTTTAGTCATATCTTTATTTATTGCTAAATCAGCTAATTGCTGAAATTTTTCCAGAATTGAGGAAAGTTTTCGAAAATTGTACGCAAGTATTTGGTCCACTTCTAGAACAGTTTGGTCCTGGTCTTCCACCATGGAATCCAGCTGACACTGATAGTGCTGCTGTTGTTTTGGATTACTTTATATCGTTGATGGAACAGCTTCATCTGCTGTACGACGCTTACTTTCCACCTGGTTCTGAAAATTTAGTAACACTATTTTGGCGTTACTATGCTGAAAAATTGGCATCTTTTACACGTGGTAGCTCTCATGTGCATCAAATTATAGTATGTTTTGTCAAAGTTATTGCGTGTTAAATATAATTTATTGGTTTAAGGATTAGACTAGATTTGTACTATTTACTTCATCAACTATCCCGACAATCTCGAAATTCTAAACTTCGGAAATTGATATACTTCTTTCACCTTTCTTTTGGTAGTTAGCATTGATAATTATATGATCGTTCAGCATAAACATACTAAATCTTGTAAATTTTACTGTTAAATTTCTTTCAACAAAATGGAATTTTACAGGAAAGTCGTTTTATTAATATTCCATGGCACTTATTTTGGCCAAGTTTATATGATCTTTCTTCAATGGATAAAATTATGGTTGTTGGTGCACCTGAAAGTGCACCTCTTATTACTCAAATTGTCGTTCGTGTTCCATGGCTTCCTCTTATACAGTATCAAGTGACTTATTTTTGTTGTTTCTCTTCTTTACTCCTAGTTGTTTCGTATTTCAAAAATTGATTTATCCTTATTTCATAATTTCCATTAAAAATATCGTTTTCATGTAGCAATATTGAATATATTGAAAATTAATTTTATATTTTTAAATTATTTCGTTTTTTCAAACATTCCAGTATGAAATTTCAATTTTTTTCCTTTATTATTTTATTAAATAAAATTCTCTCCATAATCGAATTTGCAGGGACAACAACCCTTAGATGCACATCGTGCTTTTTATTCGTTATTATTTTCACTACTGGCAAGTTGTATCAGTCAGCCATCCAATTACGCAGTTAGTCAATTGTATATTTTTTCAAAGTTTTCCCATAAAAAGCTTTGAATTTTTTAATGAATTTAGTGAATTGTTTCTTTGATATCACATATACACAGCAGAATTCATGAATCGAAATTGGTAATAGATAATCCATTAACAACATTATTCACTTTTGTACTTGTAAAATTGATAACTTTGCACTGAATTTCGACCTTTCAACTTTAGTTTACGATGCCTGACCTTGATCTGTGTTATCAAAAAATTTTTTTTCCAAGTTAAGACCTTTTTCAATGTTAAAATTGGGAGATAGAAGAAGCCACACTTATTTCTATTTATAAAAAAATTATAATCATCGATTTATTTGGGAACTATGAAAAGACTTGAGCGATAATATTACGAGATATGAACTTATAGCAGTTCGAGAAATAATGAATAAATTGGTTTATTAGCAGATATTTGAAAAAAGTAATTCTGAAAGAAGATGGTTTGTTTACAAGTACAGATACTATCTGGTGACTTAATGCACTGTTTATTTGCAATCATGCCACCAATTACTGCAGATTTGCCGTGCCTCATTGCCAAAATTGATGAACTCATTAGTACCATTTCCATGGCATTTAATTGATATCGAGCAACTTAATGCTATTTCATCTCGTATTGCATCCAACTTTTCACCAGATGTTCTAACTGATCCGAACGATGTTACGAATGCTTTTTTTGAGTTTGTCTTTAGTAAAAATTATTAAATGCAAAGTTTCGCTGCTTTCGAATTTGGATTTAAATTTTTCTCATAATTTCATTGTGTGAGCTTCTTAACATAAGTTAATATAGTATGGATTTATACAGTTATTTTGGTGGGAGCGTAAAGAATTAAATACTATTAAAATGTAAAAACTTCCGTTTTCAACAGATTATACCGTCGCGTCTGTTTCCTGGGAACATTTTCGATTGATACTGTTTTGCCTGCAGAAATCTGTCAGAAGCAATCCTTCTACGTCCGTACTCAACTTGCTTTAATGTTAAAAAATTCAGACGATCAAGCATGGCTAAGGCGATTTTATGAAGACCAAATTAAAGTTGTTCACAATATCGTTTCATCAACAGGTATTCCGTTCTTTTATTTGTCGCTGTCTTAACAGTTAAAAAGCAGTACTGCTGATATTATAGAATTGCAGAGATTTAAAGATTAAATCTACTTTGCAAAAATAAAAGTTGTTACATTGATCTCTTCTTTTTTCAGGACTGACACTAGAAAATCAGGTGTATCTTTCACGTGAATTGACGTCATTCTGGTCTGATATATCTGATAATAAAATCTTAGGTAGGTGATCTAACTATTTTAATAGTAAGGGGAAATGAATGGAAAGAAAAGAAATGTTAGAAAAAAATTTTGGATGAGCTTCAATTAAAAAAACATGCTAATATAACTTTTCAATAAATTTATAGAGGGATACTACTCAACTAAAGTTCAAAACTATAAAGCGAGACTACAAATATTAGAATTTCGCTCCTTTTCTTTTAGAATAGGAAAATATATAAACCGAAATTTACTTCTTTCAAACAGAACGAGGAACAATCTGATTTGTAAAATGAGGAATGAGGAATGTTGTAGAGAAATTAAGGAGAACTGGTAAATACATGATTAAATGCAGAACATGGTTTTTTTCAGAAGTTTTTTCATCAACTTTGTTGCAATGGTTGGAGAAAAATTCTAATTCTTCAGTTGTTTTGTTACTAATGAATACGACCATGTCTTCTTTAGAAATGAAGCAGAGTTCGGTTGGTCTACAAATTATGGAGAAATGTATCGCAACATATTTTGGAAGTATGTTCCTTAATTATGTTTTTTCCGAAGCATTCAACATCTCCTTCTTCATTAACTGTTTAAAGAATTGGCAGAGGTTCTATAAAGAAGTTGTTCAGTATAATTCATTTCATAATGGAAGTTAATTAGACTCTTGATTAATTAAATAGCTTGAGTAATTTGACAGTTAATGATGTCGCAGTTAGATGTGTCAGATGCAAAGAACGATTTACATCCGTAATTACCACGATCATTAAATATTTACATATTGTTTTAAAAAATATTGTTCTCTCTGTCTGTAAATATGAAACGTTGAGATAACTTATGAACAATATAGATATAAAACTTTAGAGAGGAATTTTCTTTAGTAACTGTTTCTCAATTTCGTAACAGTTAGCCCTAATTATTTCTTCAAGGAGTGGGTTTGTGCGAATGGAATGTTGTATTGAAATGGACTGCATTACCTGACCATTGCGGACGAATCCTTTTCACTTCACCCAAGTAAGTTTTATAACTGATGAATATTTATAGCCAATCAAAAGTTTGTTTTTACTGAAATTCATTATATTTGAATCTTATCTTTTTTAACATTACATTGCAATTGCACGCTTTACTATTTAGCTAATTAGCACCAAAAGTTGATGATACTATATCCTTGACGTTTATCGGTTAATGCGCGACTCATTTTTCTGCTTGAAGCTTTAGAAATAAGGACATGTCTTATATTTTAAATTATCCAAAACCCGTAATTATTCTTACTTACTATAGATTTGCTGAAACTACGTCTTAAATCAATATTACAATTCTCATTTGACAAATGTATAGTAAATATTTTAATGATAGCAAGTTTAATGAAATATATAAGTTCTGTTTTATCCTTTCAACATCCTTCTGTGTAATTAATTTTAGTTCTGAAAACAACTTAATCTTCTTTCCACTGTGCGCAAATGCATTCATAACAAAGCAACTTATGTTGCTGACATCAAAGGATGAGATAGAACCTATATCATTACAACAAGAAAATGCATTATTGCGAACACTGCTTGATTACGTAACAACCATTAAACCAAGGTATCACTTTTGAAAGTATGGCAGTGAAATTTTTACTCCAGATTATCTTTTACTAAGGTTTCAGGTGTGATTTTACTGAGAATATGATGATATCTCAATTGCATTAACATCGAAAACCAAATGTTTTTACTGCTCGGTTTTCAGATAGACTGATATCACTTCACTATCATTGAGATTTAATTATATATTTAACAAAATAATTCAGACCTGCTTATTTTGAAAAGGAAATAGTGTTATGATCTAACCCTCATTTTTATAATATTTTTAAGGAAAATTATAATTTGATTACACGAAACATGTCGAATAAAGACATTTTATTATAAATTTATTTTAAGATTTGTTGAAACTGATTTGTTTTTTTTTAATGATGTAAACATCTCGACAGCAATAAGAAAATAGTGTCTTATAATCTTTTTTCAAAAAACCTATGGAAAAGGCGCAGATATTGAGATAAAAAAGAGTATATGGCAAAAAGGAGAGAAAATTGTAGAAGGAAATAATTACATTTGACGATATTGAAAAAACATTTTATTTCATTTCAGATACGTAACCAATGAAGCGGCTTTTCTACTTTTGATGGAGAAATTGCAGAAATTATTATTGCGACAATATAATTATTCTATGACACAGGGCAATCAATTTGTAACGCAGTATTTAGAATGGCTTGAACGGGTATACAGTGATGATAAGTCAAACTCGTTCTTTTCCTTGATTGGCTTTTCAAAAAAACAACCTTACTCCATTAAGTTAGTTTTATTTCTGAGCTTCAACTTACCATTTGGAGAAAATATGTGGATTTTGGTACTTATTATTTCAACGCTTATTT
Organism: Cruorifilaria tuberocauda; assembly: GCA_013365365.1. NCBI lineage: Eukaryota > Metazoa > Nematoda > Chromadorea > Rhabditida > Onchocercidae > Cruorifilaria > Cruorifilaria tuberocauda. The sequence goes on from JABVXU010000230.1 coordinate 69,179, forward strand.
CAATAATTAATTTATTTTTGTTTTGACGAAATGCCTTTGTTTTATGGCTCAACATAGAGCCAATTTGTTCAGTCTTTTGTTTCTCTTCCAAGTTTTATCGAAGTAAAACTTTAATAGTGCGTAGCAATTCTTAGTTGCTACATTTAAGAGTGCTTTCGAAATTTCATTTTTTTTTAAAATGATACTCCAAACCATTATTCGGATAGTTTTTTAAACATCATTATAAGCAATAACATTGAATTTTCTTTCCAGAATGCGCTACATATGCCATTTGATGAATTTATATATATCACAACAGACAATAGCTCCAAATCAGCCACCACGAAATACTTTCAATGCACCGGTGCTCAATGCTCGTATGCAATCGTTCAAGGAACTATGTACATATAAGCAGTATATTCCATTCCAAGCAACTTCTCAGTTGGTTCAACCTTACTTTATTCAGGTCGAGATTTATCATATCTCACATATAGGTGAATTGTTTGCACATATTGTTCGATCATTATACAATGAAAAGTATTTGGAGGAAATGCTTACTGTTGCCCAGTAATATTTGTTTCTGTTTATTCGTGTGAAACTATCTTAATTACTATCCTTAAAACATCGCTTTTTTACTTAAATATTTTGAGTTATCTTATTTTAGCTAGATTAAGAATAATGGTAAGATAAATTAATGGAATAAATGATTCCTGAATGCCAAGTAAGATTTTTTAGGCGAAGATTATGTATTCTGTCCAGATTTTGGACCTTTTATAAGATTAATTTCGTGAAATTGAATTTTCAGTTTTAATGCTGCATCGCTTAAAAATATTTAATTTCATTTTCTGTAAGTAATGTGTTATAAATTTCAAACTGCTTGCAATTGCAATTTAGTCTCACGAATTCCACGTTTTAACGCTATCTGTAGCACTAATAGCGTTACATTTGAGTGGTTTTTTTACTAAATGAATTTCTTTTTCCGTAGATCTGTGAGATCTCTTCAGGATTGTTTCATTCGTTTTGTTATAATTCCTCAGTACTGGAAGTTAGTGGAGAGATGAATAACTATAAGTGTAAAGTGTTTTCATTAAATATTATCCATTTTTGCCTAATTTCAAATTATATTTATACTTTCTAAATAATCTATTTGTACGTAATCTTATCCTATATTGTGGGTCCACTTCTGCGGGTATTCTCTATTATACAGGAAGCATCTGTAACTACATGTATGTTTGATAATGTTCAAGTAGATTTAACAAAGTTTTAATCCGAGCTGTTTTCATTTGCAAATTATGGATTGCGATAAATGGTTAGGTTGTTTGCGGCATTCAGTTCAGTTTTTCAGCTCACTTGATCAGTTTTTTGAACATCAGTGTCATAATTCGGAAGAAGCTTTTCAGTTTCTTTGCGTATAGTTTTGACGAGCCGTACCTGTCCTGGTACTTTTTGAGGTCGTAAAATCTAAAAAATTGGAAAAATTGGTTTTGTAAACGAGAAAACCAACTCCAATATTCTATATTCAAGATTTTTTGAAAACGTCAAAATAAATATTTTTTCTTTAATTAAAAAATATATGAAACCTGAAATGAGCAGACGAGGTTTTCATCAACAATCATTGTAGCGGCTGCGTTATCAAACTGTCCGCAATAATGCGGTGCCGAAAAAATCGTCACTAGACGGCGATTGCCAAAAAATTCATAGCCATCCTGTACTACCTGAAATTCGTCTTCATTTACTCTACTTTTTGATTAAACAGAAGCTACGTAAACATACGGACACTTATAAACAATCATCAAAAATATCGCTTTTGGAGTAATGCAATTCTATCCAGAGAAAAAAGTCTCTCACACTTCTCGATTTTTGTTTTGCTTGAAATATTTCCAAGCATATGATACATTTTAAACAGAAATTTAACTGCTTCAAGAGTTTATATACATTAGAGATTATTTGAAGTGTGAGGTGCAATGCAAGAAATTGCGTAAGATACTCAAAATTTGCTTCATTTCAAGGCGAATATTTTATCGATTTTTCTTACTTGATGGGCCCGAGCAATCATATCGATGTCAAGCCTTTTACAAACATCAATGACGACATCCTCGCCGAAACCAAACGATGCACCGCGTAAATTAGGTTCGAAACCTCGAATGCCTACTACCGGATCAGCCCAAAGTAAATCCATTTCCAGCGATGGACTAATCGGTTCCAGCGGACGTGATATATTACGTAACTGTAATAAATATCAATAAAGTTATTAAAAGTTTCATATTTTAAATCAAATTTTTCATTGCGAGAAATTGGTAATCTATCGAGGTGATCTATGTGACCTTTTTCATCATCTTGTCATCAAATTATCGGTGAAAATACAATTTCAGATCATAAAACCTGTTCGAAGTCTCTCAATTGTGGCGATAAACCTCCATGCATGCATAATATTCGACTACCAACACAGCCACACAGAGGCATAACAGCGAACACATCCTAAACCGGAAATGCAGAAATGGGAGTTCCATCCAGCACAAGACAAAATCGTTATTTTTCTGGAAAAGAAATTCTCCCCTATACCGATCCCGTCCTGCATCCCACCTGAAATCCTTGCCAAAGGCGGTTTGAACCATAACGTCTCAAACACTCATCGTAAAATCCGTACACTCGATTAACCGTATTACATTCGTGATTACCGCGTAACAAGAAAAAATTATTTGGATATTTTATTTTATAGCAAAATAAAAGACATATTACTTCCTGAAAGTCAATGCGATTTATTTATGAAGTTTGGATTGACATTTAAAAAATGAATTTTAAATTGAATTATTCTGCTCTATTTCGCATAGCAGTTTTAAGCAATAGATGACAGAATGGAAAGTGAAAGAAACTTTTGTTTAATATTTAAGCGTCTGTTTATTCTTATATTTGTTTTATGATTTTAAAATATAATCAAAAGTTCTGTTACTTCACAAACTAATGAAAATAAAGTATTACTATATTGCAATCTTTTTTAATCTAACTTATATTAGCTTAATTTGCTTCAATCCTTAATTAGATTTCATACTGTAATATTTCATTTTTGAATTTCGTTCTAAAATTCACATCAGAAAAGTTAAGCCTCCGTTCTTGCACTTTTTAATAATCTTCCGATCGCTTTGCTCCCTTTTCCCAGTATTATTGCATTATTTCGATTATAATTTCAATAAATTGATCACGATAGCTAATGAAATCAAAATTGAAAGAACCAACAAGATTTTGAGGACCGCGATCTACATAATCACCTAGGAATAAATAATTTGATTGTGGTGGAAAGCCACCGCGGTGAAAAAGCCGTAATAAATCACCATATTGACCATGTGTGTCGCCACAAATTCTAACTGGTGGATCAATTTCGATAAATATCGATTGACTCAAAAATGTCTGTAACATACAGCAGTTCAAACTATTCTGCAGAGTTTTGATTTTTTTTTGAAAATTTAAACTAAAATCATTGAATATTTCCAAATTAATTCAATAAAATCGATGCTTAAATTGATTACTGGTAAGAAAACTTCGAAATTTTTCAAAATCTTTAATTAGATTAATTTCAAGAAGTTCTTTTTTTGCAATTTCGAAATTTTGTATTGACAAAATTCAATGTAACTTTTTTTGTCTTTCAATATTTTCACCTTTTACCTCTCGAGCTTTCACACATAAAGCAAGCAAATCTTCCTCGCGTACATTTTTGGTTAATCCACCACCTTCCTTACCCACCGATAACACTCGACATAAAATATCGTCCACTTTCATTTGCTATTAACGACAATAATAATCCCAATTTAAAATTTTAGTAAATTTTCTTAAGACTTAACTGCCTCAGGCGAAAATATTATCACACCAATTAATCCATTTGTTTGAACAATTTATTTATAGATGAAAAATTTCGAAAATTTGCATTCGGTGTAACTTTATAAGGTTAATAATGAAAAAATGAATAAATAATGAATATTTTTGTTTTTAATCCATTTTTGATTGCCAAAAATATTTTTATTTTTGGTGCATGATAATGAGCAACTTGTAATGCATAATACCAGTTTTTTGAAATTTCACACTTATTAATAAATTGTTTAAGACTTGAGATTATAATAAATTTTAATTTCATTCTGCGAATACTTTTTTATTGATCTAATCAAACCTAAAATTGTTATTAATCACGAAGTTTATCACTCAATTTGTCGAACAGATGGATAAGTGTGTGGGTTTTTAGACTAAAAATCCAATTTTTACATTTAAAAAGAGTTGTCACTGCTGCTTTTTATTCTCTTAATTTTTTTTTGTTTACTTTTTTTGTTGGGATGATTTAAAAGACGCTTTCATGGATTATCACCGAACCTTTTACTGATATCCTAATTAATAGTGCATGATTGCAATAATTAACTAACTTTATGAGTCGTATTCAGGATTATTGAAACAATTTGGCCAATCATTGGACCGATCAATGAGTAGGTTAAGCTGAATATTTAATGCTTTCATCAAATCATTAAATTTCAGGAGTAAGTTTGCGTTAATAATTTTTTGCTAATCATTGTTTTAACAACATTCTTAGCAATAATCACTAAGCATAATTGAATAAAGCATATGTTCTTTACTTTTTATTATCTGAAAAAAGTGAAACTTTGAAATGATTTTTAGGAAATGTTTCTTTTCCTTCAGATTTCTTCATTTTCTTATTAATTCATATAAGTTTTACATATGTGTTTAAACAATTTCTTCTTTTAACACTTACGGTCATATTTACTACAGTTTAATTTCAGCTACGATATATATCAGTAACAAGAAGGGAAAACTTAGAATGATAAGTAATTAATTATATCAATTGTTTGCATTACAATGATGGATGATGGCATGTGAAATTTCAGTTACAGAATTTATTAATGTGATTAAATGAAATTTGCAAAATATGATAAGAAATTTCGGGATCACAGGATGAAAATTTATCAAGTAAATACTGTAATTGTCAATTTAGTTGAAAATTAAACTTTACAAAATGTACGTATTCAAAAGCGACATTTGCGCTTGAGATGCACCCAGTCGAGATTGTTGTAAAAACGATGTATTTCAGTCGGCCTTTGCTGAAAATGAATAATTACTAATATTATTCGTTCTTATAATTATATCTGCTTTTTATAATTAGTAATATTAGAAGTTATGCTATATTCAATATCGTTAAACTATTGTTGTCATCATTAATATTATTACTCTTTAAATAGGCTATATCATGTTTATCATCTATTATTATTATTATTAATTAATTGATTATTATTGTTAGCAGTAGTATCATTCTCACTATCCACTTGTTATCGTTAGAATTCCTTAAGTAGCGTTAAAAGGATCAGATATTAAAGATTTCACAAAGATATTAATCTAGCAAATTTTCTTTCCTAACAAAAGCGCAATTATTACCAGCTTGAAGCATGTAGCATGCAACATGCAACATGCAGTTTTGCTTCTCTTTTGTTTTATTTTTTAGCATATGCTAAATTGTTGAACAATGTTTTGCTAATAATTAAACACGTAGGAGTATTTATAAATATTTGTCCTAGAAAAGATATGCTATGCTAATTGAATTAAAAAGAGCCAATTTTTATGGCAATCTTAATGGAAAAAAGCTTACAGATTTGGGTACCAAACTGAACAGGTGATATAGTTCTTTTACCAAATCTAACAAATGTTTGTCCTCTCTTGAATGGGTGCGATTCGCCATGTGTTTCAATATCTCCCAAATTAGTACCCAAAGATGCTGTAAAGTTGAAATTGAAATCAAAATTAAAATTGGAAACAAATTTATAAAAATTTTTGTGATCAAATAAAACATTCATATTCAAGTAGTACAAGTTTTTTTTCATTCAGTGAATTGCATCAGAAATGAAATTCACTTTTTTTGTGTTTAATTAATTGAAAATTATATAGCTGAATATTTGATTCATCCACAACTGTAATACTAATTACTAAATGACAACCAAATAATGAATTATGAATGGAATGAATTAGAATGACAAAAAAATTTTTCTTATTATCGTTAATCTTGATATCAAGAATGCTCTCGAAATATATTTAATTATCGAAACAGAAATATAATTATTTCAAAACGTCAATGGTTGATTAATTATAGTTGAAAATTAGCATAGTAATATTCGACATTCTTTGATTTCATTAAATATAACAAATAACCAATGAGAACAATATAAAGTTTCCCATATTCTTAAAATCACTAAGTTGAACCAAATCAATGGAAAAAAGTTTTAATTTACAACTAATAATTGTATTGATAAAACATCGATAGAGAATTTTTGATATTGAATAAAGAAATGAAAAAAGAAGAAACCTAAACCCTTCTCTATGTATTCTCGGTATCGATCAGCATATTCTCTTTGCAATAAATCATTTATCATTTCTCTTTGCATTTCTTCTGCTAAAATTAAATTACTCAAAATTTCGAATTAAATATGTAAATTTTATTTAAATCTTCTTTTTTTTCAATTTTTCTTTCAGCAATAATACTTTCATTCTATTGGAAAAAATAATTCCGCTTATCATCACTGACTATTTGATTTTAGCATTTTTCTACTTGAATTACACAAGATTAGTCAACATAAACTTATCCAAGAATCTCACTATTCTGAAATTTACAATAAAGCTTTCTAACTGAAATACTTAAATGAGGAAATTTTTGGATTATTTGATTCAATTTTAAAATTGACCATCAACAGGTAACACAAATCGACGTGGATGGTAAACAGCCGCACTTGTTGACGAAATTAGCGCAATAGAAAAGAGCATAAGCGTTAGTAGAAAATACGTTCTGAGAACCATTTTGTATCGTTTGGTTCAATCCGTAACTGTTCAATCCATAAATGCAAAAGACGTAAATAAGAGAAAAAAACTTGTTAAATCGGTGAAAATTTAAGTCAAATTCGTTTAATCGTCATTTTTATGCAAGAGAGAAACGAAAATAAGAAAAAAGCTGGAAATGGTAGGAATAATATATTCTCGAAATGGGATGGAACAGTTAATTATTTAAATTTGAAATGTGAGATTGTTGCAGTGTGCTTCTGGAAATGTTCAAATTTTATTATCATTCACATTTTATTCGTTTTTTTTCCTCTGAAATAAGCTGATATTATGATGAAAGTCATATTTTCAAAGCCTTAAAGATATCGAATTGAATTAATAAATCTATATTGATCAATAGAAAATTGATAATTTGAAAATTAATAAATTTAGTGTCAAGTAATGATATTCATTTAATTAAATCAAAAATTTTTAATTTTTCAAAAAAATGAAAAATAATCAAAAAAAAGTATATCAGTCATGAGAAATTATCAGTGAACAACAATTTTCGACATTTTAACATACATTAACCGAGTCATCTTTATATGTTATAGCATATAATTTTATCATCTCCATGGTGAAATTAATCACCGGATCCAACTAATTTCATTTTCATGAAACGTTGAGTCGAGAAATGAATAATTAGTTGTTAATGTGCAATGTTATAGATTCCCTGAAATAATTTAATAGGAATAAATTTTAAATCAAATAACTTAAATACAAAATATCAACTGTTACTCATTCCAAGTTACAAGTCAAGATGAGTCACAATCATTAAAATTTGCATAAAAGTTATTAAACTTTGAAATAATTACTGAGAAAGGGTAAGAAAGTGCCTGAAGAAAGCATATTTTCCCTTTTTTTTTTGAAAAGCTAACATTAAAAATGCATTGGATACCATTTACATTTTATTGAAAAAATGCGAAAAAATGAGTGAAAAGTTTTAAACAAAATTTTCTAATTTAGAAATTTAAAACATGGAATTATTACGAATATATAATTAGATTATCAAAAGCTATTGTATTACTTAATTGATTCTTTCAATTTGCTAAAGTTTTTGTTACTCATTAAAAAAGATATTACTTAATATTCCGCTAATATGTTAACATCACTTGATCATGATAAAATGATGAATAAAATGATTGATCATGATAAAATATTTTTCCTTCAAGCTATAATACCATATATCAAAAAATTTTTCAATTAATTCACTGAAAAACAAAAAAATTCATTAGATTATTCAATAAATATTTCACACCTTGAATACATTTGAATAAATGAAATTATTCCAATTATTGCCAAGAAATAATTTCAACAGAATTTTATTTCGTAAGCACGAGAATTATTATAATTTAATAATGCTACATTACGAATAGGACACGTAAAACAACGAAGGACTTTTTTATCTATTGCAATCAATTCTTTATCAATGAACAACATTAACAATCAACACTTCTTTATCAAGATATGTGATAAAGTGATTATCTTAAAATGAAATCCGATGAGGTAAGATTTTATTGAAAATTCAAAAATCTCATAGCTGCAACTGACATGTACATATTAATAAAGAGGAATGAACAAAAAAGCTAAAAAAAGGCTGATTTTCACCTGTCAGCACAAAACCCATTTTATCTAAAGGTAGAATAAATAATCCAAAATTTCCATATATATTTCAATATTTTATTTTTGGATGAGAGAAAATCTAAATTTTAATTTAGAGTAGAAATGACAGATATTTTAGATGATAATTTATTATCTAATTTAACTTAATTTCTTTGTTTAAAAAGTTTATTAAAATATATATAATTCATTAAATGAATCAAAAATTTCCATGCTTTTTGCTATTGGTCTTACTGGTTACGGTCACATCGATATTCTTTTTTTTATTTATCTAATTCAAAATATGAAGTGGACAGACATATTGAAGCAAATTTTTGAATTGCTTTTTCAGGAATAAGAAAAAAGCTAACAAGAGCTTCATTTAAGTATTTAAGTGTATGTAAACATACTTATATTTCTGATATAGCGCTAATTTTAAATTTCTTAATGAGGTCCATTTTGATTCCTTTAAATCATTCATTTTTTATTATGCTAAAATATTTTTTTACCAAAAATAAGAAAATATACTGCGAATATGAAGTTTGGGAGAAGAAAGAAGGAAATCAACTTTGTAAACAATAATATGTGATATGGAAGGGAAGTTGATGAAATTTCAAGAAATGAATTCAAAGATGTCAACAAAAATTTGATTCTGTGATTTATTCGAATTTTAGTTTGTTATTCGACAAATAAGCAAATAAAACATTTGGAAATTTCCAACTTGGTCTTTTTTTCAACTTAATATTTTGCAGAGTTTTTTTTGAGCTAACAAATGCGTTATGATGGAATTTTTTGAAAGAAAAAAGAAAACCATATAAGCTATTTAGACACTTCTCAGTTGAATGGTTGAATTCATTCTGAGTATTGATGAAAAGTTTTCTTTACCGCCTGAATAAACCATTATAATTTTAAATATACTGAAATTAAAAAAAAGTTGTAGGTAATGCTATCAATTATTGAATTTCGAAAGAATTGAAATTAAAAAGTTTAACTGATAGCTGGTAGCCAACTTTAGAATAAAGGATATTACTAACTATACTGGGAAAGATTACTGCAAACATAAATTCAAATATAAAAAAATCAAAAAGTAAGCAAATAAAGAAAGGCAAAGAATAGAAGAAGGAAAAATTGAGAAAAAATAATTTTCTTTTTCCTTGCAATGCTCAGTCAAGAATGTAATTCAAATGCAAGAGTATTTATTCAGAATTAGAACTTGACAGCTGAAATTACGAGAAACCTAGAGAAATTAAGAAGAAAAATGCTTAAAGACACAGTTAGCATTGCAGGATGAATAGAAATATATTTATCCGATTGTGATCGGATTTGCTATCAGCTTAGGAAAAAATCATTTTAGATGAATTTGATGAAATTCATGACGTTAGCTGGATTTCTTGTAGTAAAAATAATTTAACAGAAAAAATGAAAATGAAAATAATGCAATATCCAAACAGCTGTCAACCTGATAATGCATCAATCAAATAGGTCAAAGGAAAACAAAGCTTACAGCTTTACGGCATCGACGTATTACTTGCTTGTCTCTGTGCAATTGTGCCACAAATCATTTCCAGCCGAAAATATCATTATTGAAGAATAAAAAGAATCTTCTTCATCTTTTTCTCTTATTATAAATTATCAAAATTATCAAGCTGTAATAAATTTTTAAAATAAAAAGAAATGTTTGAGAAAGAAACAGGGAAAAATCAAAGATGAGATGTAATTCTAAATTTGAAATGAGTAAATCAACAAATGCATAAAATGAAACGAAAAAAAAATTTTTTTTCACGAAACGGTTTTGAAAATTTGAATATTTAATGTGAAATATTACTTTCGGATTCCGGACTTCAAGCATATAAAATGATCTGCTAGCACGAGTTACGTGATCCTAAGCTATTTGTACATTTATGTAATATGTGAAGCAATTTCCTGAAGTATTTTTCGATTATTAATTCTTCTTCGCTTATGTCCAACAAACGAAAAAAAAAGAATTTTGCTATTTTTTCTATTTTTTGCAATTTTGCACGCTTATCGCCCAATTGCAAAATAATCTTTTGATTATAACGATAGATAAGTGTATGTAAAGATTATGTTATTTAAATTATTTATTGGAATTAATATTATTAAAAAATTAAAAAATCTTAAAATCATTGTCGCAATTAAAATTAACTTACCTTTCGAATAAACAAGTTGATTTTTCGATTTCTTCATATTTCTTTTCTACCAAGAAAAATGTTATAATGATAGCTTAGAATACGCCACTAAGCTAACCATTCAGCAAATTCAATGAGTTGCAGGTAATGAACACCGTAATGCTTATTACTGATTCTTATTTCATTTTCTTTTTTATAAATTATAAAAAAGTTTCACTTAAACTTCTATTATATAGATTATCTAATATTCGTTTTTAAAGTATGAATAGTAATCGTCGTTTCAAAAGAGAGATAAAAATAAATGTAAAACAAAATTATATTAGTTACTAAGTTAAGGAAATAAAGTAAGTCAAGAAATATGTGCAAGAAATAAGTAAGTACTGCCAATGATGACTGAAAGGAAGAAAAAAAAACGAGTTTAATAAAAATTTGACAAATACATAAAAAAGAAACAAATTGTTTTAAAAAATTAGGATAAAGATTTTATTGGTAAAATGCTTTTACAGAAATTAAGTAATTAAAGGAATGATAAAATAAGCTGCTAAATCAGTTAATAATTATTTTTAACTTCAAGTAAGTAATGAAGATAATCCCAAATATTATCGTAAATTTCTATTTATGATAATATGAATGATAAGATCTGTCTGGGAGAAATATTGAATTAGTACGCGAAAATTCAGAACTAACGAATAAAATTTAGATTAAAAATGAGCAAAGATCAAGAATTAAAATTTTGGAAAAAGCGTAATCAGTTTACCTATTCTATCTAATTCGATAATGCATTTTTTTCTGATAAATGTGTTCTCTATTCTGAGAAAAAAGAATTTTCATTTTCAGTCAACAAGATTAAGTATTTATCATTTATCATGAACTTATCATAAAAATAAATAAATTTATCACTTCACTTTAAAACTACTCGTTTCCTTTATTGCTCTGATCATTTTCTATTCATTTTGAAATATTTCAATGATTTCAATCATTTTCTGAAAATACGAAAAAATAAAATCAGTTGGAAAGATTCGAGAGAATATAATTTCTTATTGCTAAAAGTATTTTCTTCAATCAAGCAAACAATAAAATTTTATAGTCTGAAACAATGTATTTCTTAATTTTTATCTTAGAAAACTTATCAATATTAAATGTTAAAGTATAAATTTCAGATTTGATTTCGTTATTTATAAAGAAATCTATTTATCAGTAAATATTGAAAGATATTCAATGAATCATGCTGGTATTTAAATAACATTTATCTATTTCAAGATCTATCAACAATCAGTTTATATTTTTGATGATTCATAAAACTGTTAAATGCAGAATTGTTAATTGTAAATATGGAAAAGTAACCGATGAACTTCACTTTTATATTTAACGTAAAATAGTGTAAAGTTGGAGATTACTTATGACGAATACTTGATTGAAACTCAAATATGTCAAATGCTTTAGTAGTGAATTCTTGAAATTTTACAGATTCCCGAAGAAATACAATTATTTTTTTCTTTTCAAAAAAGGAAATATAATTTCAGGGAATGAGAATTGTATGGTAAATTGCTGAAATTTAAACTGAAATTCATTCTACTATATTTAGAATAAACTGAAAATGTCTATATTCAATTAATTTTTTGCTTTTCGTTTTTTCAAAAAGAATTTCATCAATTTGTCGAGTTTATGAAATTTATTCAAGTAATCCTGCAAAAAAAATGGTGAAACATTTATTTTAAACACAAAAAATGTGATTGAAAAACCTAATTTAAATAAATTTTTTACTAGGATTGCTATGGATTCAGATTCCATTAAATTTGGTCAAATGATTGATATAATTAATGAAAAGTACGATAGATTTTTTCCAAATAATTTATTTTAGCTTATAATCATTAGCGTTATGAAATCTTTTCAATAACGCTTCAGTGATATATAAAAATAGGAAAGTGCTGAATTAGAATGTTATGAACACAAGAAAGCTTTTCCTTTCTAAGTAAACATCGATAAGCTAGCTAAAATGTTGATCAGGCGAAATGATTTAATGGATTTGATTGCTAAAATTTCAGTAAATTAATTAAAATAGGATTAATTTATCGGTTTTAATTATGATATAACTTAAAATGCTCTACGTTCGATGTAATTAGATGATAATGACTAGATATGTTTAAAAAAATGATAATGAATAATCACTTTTCCTCATTAATTTCATATTTCAGTAAGATAACTGAAATATTTTAAATAATCTTAAATATCTTAAAAATACAGGGATTATGAATTGATTGTGCATTGGATTAATTCAATGTTTTCCTCAGTATCATTCATATATCCTTCCCATTTATAAGCTGATAATGATGATTAGCTTGTATTCAATTATATTTCTTACTTATTATTTCAGTCTATTCGCTGATAACAGTATTTCGACCGTTAAAATTAACAAATGCGAAACAATTCTATGGTTTTTATCTAAAATTGAAGCTAACGACGAAATTAATTATAAAAACATTTTGTGACGATTACTTTCTTAATACCATTTCCTTTACTTACTACTTTTAATTAATTCAACACCAAAATAAGTTAATATTTGTTATGCAAATTTTTGAATATTAAATTATTAGCTTATCATTCAAATTCATTTATGTATTAATTGGAGAGGAAAAAAGTCAAGTGTTACTTTTAATGCTATAGTTTCTTGATATGTAATTGTATTCGTTTTCATCATTTTTAAAAATTATGATTGCAAAAATTTCCTAACGACAGAAGTATATTACGTAATCGTAATTGTGAATATCATGATCATGGGATATCTTGTGATGATAATTTGTGTTTTTTATTTATTTTTAACACTTTATCTATTTTTTTGATCGCTATAATCGCTATAATATTTAACAATCGAAAATGAAATTTTATTCGTATACGTAAATTAGTTAATTATATTCATAATTTACAAAATAATATTGTCATAATCATATAATCAGAATAATTTTCATTATCATTAGCAGAAATGGTTGTTATCAGAAGTGAAATGATAAATGATTATTCTATCTGTAAGCTTCTATACATGATTTATACAACACAATCGGCCGATAATCAAAATTTTCTTTTTCTAAATTAATCCTAAAATTAGAGGAAAATTTAACTTTTAATAGATATTTAGCAATGTAAATATGCATTCTGAATCGCTTGTGTCATTCCTTTCTCAAATGTCTCAATTTAAATATGAATTATTTAATTTATTTAAATTTGAAATCTAATTTATTGTCGCATCAACTTCTCCAGCTGTTTGATTTTTTAAATTTAATTCTCAATATTAGGTTAAAAAGTTTATGCACGGGAAAAATAGAAATTGAAGGAGAAGTCAAGCGTATTCCTGTATTCTATACAAATATTCTTACCATAATCGCTTAAGTATTTCATGAAAATCGAAATCAATAATACCTGAAATAAATATTTTTAGTATAATCATTTAGTTTTTTTAGCAGAAGGTTGATTGAAGGGAAGATATCAAAATAGTTGAAATAAGTAAGAATTGAATTTACATTTAACCCTTGGAACAAAAACACAGAATACATAATTGAGAGATTCATTAAAATAAGAAATAAAAAATACATTTTCATAAAATTAAATTCAGTTATGTCTTTTAAAATAAGAGATTCTATGAGTTACCTTAATGGAATAAAAGAAATTCTCAATTGAATTAAGTTTTATTTAAAGCTGAAAGAATGTTTCGAAATGTTAATATTTAACCGGAAACGAATTGACTATATTAAGTAAAAAATTTTACCAAACTTAATTACTAATTTCATTCCTTCACTAGTAAAATGATAAAATGATATATCATTACTAAAAGGGTATTATTACTGAAATGTTTTCATAAGTAAAATGATATCGTTGAAGAGAAGAGAAGGTATGAGACGAATTAATGTTTCCTCGATGTAAAATAATTTTTTTCTCCTTTTTGCAACTCTAAAGATAGCTGTCACTTTTCGTATTCATTTAAATTTACCACGAAAAAAGGAAAGTTCTTCTCAAATGACAATTATGATAGATACATTCACGCATCTATACACGTCTGCAGTATGCGTATGTATGCGTGTTTACGTGTGTGCGTGTATGTGTGCACCATTTTATCTATTCATTTAATTATCAGCTAATTCGTTGCATTTGGCAGAAGAAAAGAATAAAGTAACTCATAATGAAAAATGCTCTCTTGCAGAGAAAGAAAAAGTGCACTGAAAAATATAAATAGAAGATTTTTTGTTTAAAAAAAACTTTTTTCAAGAAAGATATCTTATTTTGTAAATGCGTTCATTTGAAGAAAATAAAAAAAAGGTAATTCGTTTGATTTGAAAGCGACGATATCATCTTTACTTGTCAACCATTTAAATTGAAAAATAATTAAATATGTCAAATGCAGGTGACGCATACCTCTTCAATATCACATAAACAAAATCACAAACAGATCATATATGTCATTTTAGAATTTCTTGTTTCTATCAATTCTACTAAAGAGATAGCCAAGACTTGCATAATATAAGTTTGTAACTATCATTTTAATATTAATTATAATTATCATTTAAGAAAAAAATGCCGAGTTATTTTATTCATATAAAATTGACTTTAGCAAAATTTAAATATTCGGCGAATTTATGAAATGATTTTAAAATTTATAAGATATATTTTATGGAAGAAAGAGAATAGCGATAACTATACCTGTGAATAATTAATAAAAAGTTTCTGTATTAATTTTTTGTTCAATAAGTTTCGTTAATTTAATTCAAAGTAATGCTTGAAAATCAAATTGCATTTCAATGTTAATTTAAAGATTGATGAATGAATATTGAGAAAAGCTAACGTAGATTACCGCTTGAAGCAGAATGTAAATAATTAATAAATTTAATGCATAAATAACACAGCTATAATTAATTTCCAATCTGTATCGGATGTCGTTATCAGTTGTTTTTTCTACTACATTTATTTATTAAAAAACTTATTCAGCTTAATGTGGCAAAGGTCTTATGCTAGCCATTTTCATCGCAATCAGAAAAATCAAATATTCAAAAAATAATTAAACCAATTGCATAAATCAAAGTATTTAATTTCTTATTCAGGTTAACATAAAAATTGAAAAGTTATCAATGTCAACATCTTTTTATAAAATCATCAGCAATCACTAATCACCTTTATGACTTAAAGCTATTATCGCTTCTTGTAAATTTATATATATTAAATGCAGATTGACATAATATGAAATGAAGAGAAAGAGAAGTCTGAAATTTCAATTTCAGATAATCAAATGACGCTTACTTTAGTTTAAGTACCCGAAACAAATAATCTCTTCCTTATTTGTGGCTAACCTAAAATTAGCCAAATTAGCCTCAATAACTCAACTTATCATAATCTATCACATGTGATAAATTGAGTTATTTGTTGATGGAATTTTGATAATGAAACATAAAACATTAACGATAATAAAACTAACAAAACAAAGTGAAAATTAAGAAATTCAAAAAACGAAAGTGATAGAAATATAAATTCTAAATAGTCCAGGAAAAAAATTGCCGGAAAAAACAGCTTAACAGAATGTTTCTGAATGCTTGAATATTTCTTTTCAGATCATTATCACTCTCTATTTTATTCTTTCATTAAAAAATTTAAATAAGAAAAGTGTAACAGATGAAAGCCAAAAAAAAAGCTGTTTGAATAAGTGAAATGAAAATTGGATGAATTCATTTATCTAAAATATCGTAGAACAAAATGAAAAGAACTTAAAATTAAAAAAAAGTCGAAAATGAAAAGCGAAAAAAAACTAAGCAGTGATGTGTCCACTTCAATAACTTTTCTGAAAAGAATGAATGATTAAAAAGTATGACAATTTGTACTTGCAATTTCAAATCACAGCAAATCATTTTCTTGAAAATGATAAAAATGGAAAAAATGATAAAATATCAGCTTTCTCATTTTTTGATTTTTTTCATTTCTCATGAAAAAATGATTAGAATCACTACATTATTTAAATTATTCAGAATATTCAGAAGATTTTAAAATGTAATTGTATTATCTTCCAATTGCTCACGAAATCAACGAAATCATTTGGGTTTAAAAATACAAACATCCTTTGTTCTAATTTCGAAAATTATATTTGGAATTGAAGCAGGAAAATTACGCTTTACTCATTGACATCAGAAAGAGAACCTAAAAAAGTTAAGCTTACTTCGAAGAATTCGCCATATTCCGAAGCACTAATGAAACTAACTGAAATCAACCATGACTGATCATATCAATGATAAGATAGATAAACTCCCTCAAAAAAACAATGTTCGTTCATTTTTTCCATAATGAAGGATAGAAAACAGAAATTGTTCAATCATTTTCAACCAATTGAAGTAAAAATGTCTATAATTTATTACA